>JZKD02S1371378.1:32969-46505 GCA_000966675.3 Picea glauca
GTTTCAAGAGAACTTTCCTCATCATTAAGGATATTCCGCCCTCAGTGTCTTCTGCCTCAACATTCCATCCTTGAGCTTCAACAATGTGAGTTTCACCACCTTCTTTCTTCTTATCTGGACACTCATAGGATTTATGTCTGATTTTTCCACAAACAAAGCATTTCACTTCACCTCCTCTACCTCTTCCTCTTCCCCTGGCTCAAGGAAAAGTATTTCTATCAACATATTGCCTTCCTTGTGAGCTTCCTCCTCTATCAGGTTGAGTTTGAGTTTTCTTCTCCTCTTCTTTAGGTCTCTGAATCCTATCCTGGGAAATTATCCTGCCTCTTCTTTGACTTCTGCCTCGGCCTCTTTGACCTTGCTTCCGACTCAGCTTCTCTTAAGCTTTCAGAGCCATCTGATAAACATCTTCCACATTTCAAATGGTCATCATGCTCATCTCATCTTGAATGTCATATAATAAACCATTCATGTACCTGGAAACTTTTTCATCATCGCTTTCCCAATGGCTTGCTCTAATGTTTATCCTATAGAATTATTCAGTGTATTCCTTCACTGACATCAACTTCTGTCTCAAATTTTGCATCCTCCAAAACAGAGTGATTTGATAATCCCTGGGAATAAATTTGGCTTTCATCTTTGCAACCATTATATCCTAGTTTTTTATTTTCTGCTTTCCCTTGTAGCGTCTATTAGCTTGCAGTTCATCCCACCATAGTGTTACATGCCCTTTAAGTCTAGTAACATCATGTTTGACTTTCTTGTCTTCCTAGACATCCTCATAGTCAAATTATTTGTCTAGAGCTCTAATCCAGTCTAGAAGCTCTTCAACATCCAAGTTGCCTTCATACACTGGAATGTCCATTTTTTCCCTAACACCTATCCTTGCAACAACCCTGAATAGGCATTCTTCTGCAACATCTTCGATTGAAACTTCTTCATTTCCATCTTGATTTTCAGTTTCTGCCTTGTTGATATCCCCAACATAAATTGTGTGCCTCTGTGTTGTCTCCATAGCATCAATCCTGGCACGTAGCCCACGTATTTCTCTTTCCACTGCTGGATCAAGCATTGGCCTGTCTCTTCTTCTCGGCGGCATGGCTGTAAAATTTTCTCCCTTCTCTCTACTACAGAAAGAAAAAAATGTTTTCTAGGCTCTCATACCACTTGATGCAGACCCCGGACCCTCGGGCCGAGATACGCATAGGATCGTTCTAAATTCTCCTTGAGCCGAAGCGACTCCCTCATATCTCTATTGGAACCTCATGAATCCGATCCACAGGTCCTTCGTGAAAACCCGCTCTGCACAAATTAACACCAGGAACGAGCCTTACATATCCATGCGACCACAACTGGGCCTTAGCGCAAGCGCCCTTTGTGACTCATGATATCACGAGTTCGTAAGTCGAAGACCCTCGACTCCTCTTTCTCCAAATGTCAATACCCGATATGAGATATGGTTATGGCTCCTCCTTGTTAGCACCTTCCACATGTATAACTGTAGGATAGGATAAACACTATCACTACTCGCAACTCGCGACTTCATGAGTTGGAGTGTTGAGCCCTCGTGCTCCTCCTTTGCGAATCCCCGAAACACGGTAAGTCAACAATGGGTTGACTCCTTCCTAGGCGACGTGTGTCCACCACCTGTCACCAAATTCCACCTTTCTTTGGGCACTTGTTTCTATGCCACCTGTCAACCACGCGGCCCCCCACCTAACGAATGTTCTACATTTTTGTACGAGCCCTCGGCACTCATCACTTCGCAACTTCGTAGTTGAAAATAAATTCTTTCAACACCTTGAACCCCCGATATGCGATACCCCGTGGAGGTTTCGATCCAACGGTTCTCCTGTGGCTTGAATCCAATGGTCTACATCTCCTTCCCTGCTCCTCGCAACTCGAGACTTCCCGAAACCAAGAATTTGGTCTGCCCTCCAAACTCACAAACCCAGAATTCGCGAGATGATCCAACAACGTGGGTTGAAATGAGATCAATGACTCATATTGACCACGATCAAAAGTTCACGTTGATTGTTGATATTAGAGTGGTGAGTTCGTCCAACTCCTAGCCACCTTACAACTCCACTGGATCCTACAGTCCTCGTGATTTCGCGAGCTCTCCCCGGTGAATTATGAACGCCTGATTCACTCCTCAATGACTTATGCCCAACGACTGAGTTTTCTCCCTCTTGAACTTAATTTATATGCGACAGTTTTGATCTATGTCTCCCTTTGAACACTTCAAAGGTGTTATCTCTCCTGAGCTCTCGCTTGCAAATTCAAGCCTCCAAAAGGAATCCTACTTGCAATCCTTGCAGAAAACTTTCAATTAACCTCTTGTTATCTGAGTCTTCGACCCTGTGCACTCTTTGCAATAGTAGTCCTTCAACCTTCACCTTGGTTGATAAATTCTAAGGCCTCAACCAGCCTGTGCACACCTTGCATGGCTCTGTGCTTTTCCTGCACTTCTGCTAGTATGAGAACACCAATATCTCTCTTGAGATTTCTGAGATAAAACTCAGACCCTCGTCAATGCACACCTTGCGGATGTTCACTACATTCCTTGCAGGAATTCTCAAGGAGAGAAACTATTGAAACTCATTCTTCTTCTCATTCTAACTTCATACATTCAACATGAAATCATACACACGATACAACATTGAAACAAAATCATAACAAAGAAAATAAAACAACTATAAACATACCATTTAACAAATGTAAACAATAAGCATCATAACACCATGAAAATCGAGTCAAAGCTTCATATATTAACTCAAGTGTTCCTATACATGGGTTCTTCTCTATAGTTCTCTGCTACAGCTCTACAACTTATGAAATCTAAATGATCATAATATTCCTGTTTTAATGATACAAGGGTGAGGGTGTCTATATCCGTTTTTCCTCCCACCCTTCTAAACTGTGTAATCTAACATTCATATCTACCTACTTTACATTAACAGACTTAAATGCCTATTACATCGAAAATATGAGAGTAATTTATCCATATCTGTTCATATCTCCAAGACATAAATGTAAGTATGCTTCTCCTAGCTATTACATTAATGCTTCAGATTTCAAAATTCAAAACGTTTTCATAAAAACGTGCCATTTTTTTCATCTGTGCATCCAGCTGTTCCTTTGGCTAGGTGCGTGCTTTGGCTTTGTAYAATGCTCCTGCATCAAACACACACCTTGTGGACTATGTGCACTTMTTTCACTCGAAAACTCCAAGACGGGAAGAAATTGAAACTTATGAAATACTTCACCAAWTATGCATTCAAAATACGAAATGCATAAAAACATGCAAACACATACAGACAATTCATGGTAGGAAAAACTRCTCTTCTATTAATTYAGAAATGCCTATACAAGGTGTTTACAAAGGCTAGACTGTAACAAGTCTCATCTCTCTCTCGAGACCTCTCTTCTCTGGTCTCTCCTCCTATCTCTCTCATTCTCTATCCTATCACTCTCTAATTACAAAGAGGGCTCTCTCGAGCTTATCCTCAACCTCACCATCTCTAAGCTATCACCATCATAGAGAGGCTCCTACGGCTACATTACATAAATGGATGCCCAGTCCTAACTACATCCTAAGCTTTCTCCGGGAAACCATTAAAGGAAACCTCAACCACTACCTGTACAAAGGTGTGGTCTGGCATTAAAATCCTTACAACATTTATTGAAATTTTGAATTTCAAAATTGAGAGGATTGTGCCTCTCCCTTTCTCCATTAAATGTGTGTTGGATGTGTCGGTTGGATGGCACACTGTTGACATGGAGCGATGCTCCTACATTATACTCCTCATCTAGAAAAATCATGATCTCTTGATCATGAGCTCCTCTTCTCCAGTGTTGAAATCCACCTGGATCCCAAAATTTCCCTTGGAGTTGTCCATCTGCTCCTCTTCTTCGTTGTTGCTGCTTCTGCTGCTCTGCTACTCTTGCAGGCTCGCCTCTGCTCAACTTCTCATTGTTGGCAGTCTCTACTACTGAACTCAACATCAGCCTTCTAATTTGTTCAATTACCTCATCCAGCTGCTTCAGTGGCTGGCTCTTTGTATGTAGTCTTCTCTGCCTCACTTTTGTCTTCTCAATGGGAAGATATGCTCGATCTTCCCTACTATATTTATCTCTCTTTTTGTCACTAAGTGGCCACTCTACTACAGACTCCATCTCTGCAGTCTCCTCACTAAATTGTTGCTCAACTTCTTCCTGTGGCAGTTCTATTGCTGCCATTTCTCCTGCTGGCATACTTCCAACTTCTTCCAGCTTGGCTTGTCGGATGTGCAAACTTTGCACCATCGCCCTCTTCTCTAGGGTTTCCAATTCTTCATACAAATCAAAAAAATCCATGTTGTCTTCTTCCTCTTCTGTTGCAGACTCTAGTGCTGTAGTCATTTCTATTTCAGCTTCTTGGCTGAAAATTTTGAGCAACTCGACTAAATGCTCTTCTTCTTATCCTTGGGAAAACATGAGCATCTTATCCACTCCTTCCTCTTCTTTGACAGTCTCTGTTGGCTATCCTCCTTCTGTTTTTGCATCCATAACATAGTCTCTTGCCTCAATTGGGCTATCTGGTAGGAATACCCAAATTCCCCCAATCATCATAATGCTCTTCTGATCCTCCTTCTGGATGGTGCAAGTTTTTAACTTGTCATCATTTTCATTCACATGGTCTACAAAGCCACATGAATATTCAGTTATCATCACTCCTTGTTGACCTGAACTCACTCATGAATCCCTGATACTTTCAGACAGTCTCACTTTTTTTCCCCTACCCACCTGGCAATTTGGGAATTTTCTACTGCCCACTTGGCAGTCTATGAGATCCAGTGATCCCATATCATTGCCCACTTGGAAATATGAACTTTCAACACTACCCCCTTGGCAGTATGCAAGACCCTCTGTTGATCTCTTCCCATTTCCCACCTAGCAACATGAAAGTTCACTTCTTCCCACCTGGGATTTTATGAGATCCTCTACTAATTTCATACCATTGCCCACCTAGAAATATGAATTTTCATTTTTGTCCTCTTGACAGTCTATGAGATCCTCCAGTGATATCATTCCATTGCCCACCTGGAAATTTGAAATTTCATCCCTGCCCTCCTAGAAGTTTATGAGATCTAAAACTAATCCCTCTTCCTCGTCACTGAGGATTCCTCCAACTTCTGGCTCACAGATGCGAACCAGTTCTGTGTCACTGAGGTTTTCAGCATACCTCAGCCACTTCTTCAAATCTTGTTGTTGTTTCCTGGCCAACAACTTTTGAACATGCCATTTGGATTTTTTTTTTAGAAGCCATTCGTACCTCCATTGTACTTTTGCCTCTTGCTACATCTTCAATGTCAGTTGTTCCATTCTCACCCTTATCTCAATGAGTTCTTTGTCAATCTCTACTTTACTCATCTTCTGGTGGTCTCCTCTTCCACCACACTCATGGCCTTCAATAGCCATTTCCATGTTTCACCTGCCCTCCTGGACATCGTATGGATCACTCTACGTCTGAGAGCATCTCCATGTCCTCCTATAGCTCATCTAGTTGTCTATCATTTGTTGCACACCTTGCAACAATCACCACAGTGCTTTAACACCCTGCTTCTTTCACCTGTTGTATACAGATGAATCTTTGCTTCTGATTCCACTTGATGTTACAAGAATTTCTCCCACCATCTCTCCTTTGTCTATGAACAAAGTAACGGTCTCCTCTTTCTCTTTTTTTCTAAAATCTATAGATAAAAATCTTCTCTGATACCACTTGATGGTATCAGACTGTATCTCTTTACAGTCCTCCTCTTGTCTGTGATGTGAAAATAGAAAATCTATTGGCTCTGATACCACTTGATGGTGTGTATCAGAGTATTTTCTTTATCTACTCTGCCTCCCTCTGCCTGAAGTCTACAAAGAGAAAGTGGCTCTGATACCACTTGATGCAGTCCCCCTACCTTAGCAGGGTTCTGCAACCTCTCGGTCTCTTGATTGATCTTCTTCAGAGCCAAAATGGCTCTTCGGGCTCCTACTAGAACCCTTTGAATGAATCCACGGGTCCCTTTGTCCTCTGGCACAGGTCTTGAGAAAATCTGCGCACGCAATCCCTTTTCGACGCTCTTCTCTATTCTGAACCAACAAACACCTCAGCGTTGCTTCCTTTCCAACTAGCCCCTTCTTATCCGGTGACCTCGGGCTATGACCCAAGGCGTAAACAACACACCTTTCACATTTCGAGGTTTCGGGACTCCTGCATGCGAGCTCTCCTAGGGTCCTTTTTCTTCGAATCGCCGAACCCCGAAAAAGAGCCTACCTCCCACTAGCTCCTACTTTCACTCCTGACTCTTATGACCACTGTCCCATGACCAGCAGCTGACATCCAACCGGCTCTCCGATTTTTGCATTTCATGATGTGGAGGGGTTGACTCCTTGTCCCTCCAACTCTTAATCTCCGAAACACCGAAAATGGCTTAATGGCTCTGGATCCTCCCTTAGCCTTCATCCACGTGACCACCACTCTCTAACCATGTGCTTGACGTCAAAGCGCTACCGGATTTCATGCTTCGGGGAATCGCAATGCAAGCATTCCTCTTGTTCTCTGTCTTTTGAATTTCTGAAACCCGAAAGAGTCTAACGGCTCCTTAGCTCCTCCCTTAAGTCGTTTTCATACGACCGGTCCTATAACCTGTTGCTATTCCTCCGAATGCTTTCGAGGTTTTTCAATTTTGAGAATCGCGATACGATGTTCTCCTCCTTGCCTTATCAAATCCTGAAACCTGAATCTTAATGATCTTGATCAATGGTCCAGATCCTTCGCTTAGTCAACGACCAAGATTGAATCCTGAGTATCTTCTTTTCAAGATGTCTGCAGAGTCTTCACCTCCCAACTCCCGGTGACCAAACTCCCAGAAGCTTCCNTTATCATCACTCCTTGTTGACCTGAACTCACTCATGAATCCCTGATACTTTCAGACAGTCTCACTTTTTTTCCCCTACCCACCTGGCAATTTGGGAATTTTCTACTGCCCACTTGGCAGTCTATGAGATCCAGTGATCCCATATCATTGCCCACTTGGAAATATGAACTTTCAACACTACCCCCTTGGCAGTATGCAAGACCCTCTGTTGATCTCTTCCCATTTCCCACCTAGCAACATGAAAGTTCACTTCTTCCCACCTGGGATTTTATGAGATCCTCTACTAATTTCATACCATTGCCCACCTAGAAATATGAATTTTCATTTTTGTCCTCTTGACAGTCTATGAGATCCTCCAGTGATATCATTCCATTGCCCACCTGGAAATTTGAAATTTCATCCCTGCCCTCCTAGAAGTTTATGAGATCTAAAACTAATCCCTCTTCCTCGTCACTGAGGATTCCTCCAACTTCTGGCTCACAGATGCGAACCAGTTCTGTGTCACTGAGGTTTTCAGCATACCTCAGCCACTTCTTCAAATCTTGTTGTTGTTTCCTGGCCAACAACTTTTGAACATGCCATTTGGATTTTTTTTTTAGAAGCCATTCGTACCTCCATTGTACTTTTGCCTCTTGCTACATCTTCAATGTCAGTTGTTCCATTCTCACCCTTATCTCAATGAGTTCTTTGTCAATCTCTACTTTACTCATCTTCTGGTGGTCTCCTCTTCCACCACACTCATGGCCTTCAATAGCCATTTCCATGTTTCACCTGCCCTCCTGGACATCGTATGGATCACTCTACGTCTGAGAGCATCTCCATGTCCTCCTATAGCTCATCTAGTTGTCTATCATTTGTTGCACACCTTGCAACAATCACCACAGTGCTTTAACACCCTGCTTCTTTCACCTGTTGTATACAGATGAATCTTTGCTTCTGATTCCACTTGATGTTACAAGAATTTCTCCCACCATCTCTCCTTTGTCTATGAACAAAGTAACGGTCTCCTCTTTCTCTTTTTGTCTAAAATCTACAGATAAAAATCTTCTCTGATACCACTTGATGGTATCAGACTATATCTCTTTACAGTCCTCCTCTTGTCTGTGATATGAAAATAGAAAATCTATTGGCTCTGATACCACTTGATGGTGTGTATCATAGTACTTTATTTATCTACTCTGCCTCCCTCTGCCTGAAGTCTACAAAGAGAAAGTGGCTTTGATACCACTTGATGCAGTCCCCCTACCTTAGCAGGGTTCTACAACCTCTCGGTCTCTTGATTGATCTTCTTCAGAGCCAAAATGGCTCTTCGGGCTCCTACTAGAACCCTTTGAATGAATCCATGGGTCCCTTTGTCCTCTGGCACAGGTCTTGAAAAAATCTGCGCATGCAATCCCTTTTCGACGCTCTTATCTATTCTGAACCAACACACACATCAGCGTTGCTTCCTTTCCAACTAGCCCCTTCTTATCTGGTGACCTCGGGCTATGAACCAAGGCGTAAACAACACACCTTTCACATTTCGAGGTTTCGGGACTCCTGTATGCGAGCTCTCCTAGGCTCCTTTTCCTTCGAATCGCCGAACCCCGAAAAAGAGCCTACCTCCCACTAGCTCCTACTTTCACTCCTGACTCTTATGACCACTGTCCCATGACCAGCGGCTGACATCCAACCGGCTCTCCGATTTTTGCATTTCATTATGTGGAGGGGTTGACTCCTTGTCCCTCCAACTTTTAATCTCCGAAACACCGAAAATGGCTTAATGGCTCTGGATCCTCCCTTAGCCTTCATCCACGTGACCACCACTCTCTAACCATGTGCTTGACGTCAAAGCGCTACCGGATTTCATGCTTCAGGGAATCACAATGCAAGCATTCCTCTTGTTCTCTGTCTTTTGAATTTCTGAAACTTGAAAGAGTCTAACGGCTCCTTAGCTCCTCCCTTAAGTCGTTTTTCATACAACCGGTCCTATAACCTGTTGCTATTCCTCCGAATGCTTTCGAGGTTTTTCAATTTTGAGAATCGCGATACGATGTTCTCCTCCTTGCCTTATCAAATCCCGAAACCTGAATCTTAATGATCTTGATCAATGGTCCAGATCCTTCGCTTAGTCAACGACCAAGATTGAATCCTGAGTATCTTCTTTTCAGGATGTCTGCAGAGTCTTCACTTCCCAACTCCCGGTGACCAAACTCCCAGTAGCTTCCATATATTTGCCACCTTTCCTCCAAAATGGATGGTCCTAGTGCTTTCGGGACTTGACAAGTCCTCTTCCTTCTACTGTTATGAGGTTTTAACCTCATGCACCTTTTCTGGATCCGAGGGCTCACGGCAAATCAACACTTCTCCCTCGAAGTCTCTGTTGTTCATTCTACCCTTCTGTGTGGCTTCCCAGGGATTAAACCCCTCGCACCTTCTTCCGGATCTGATGGCTATCGATCCTTGGTGCTAGATATGGTGGCCTAGATCCTTTTTCCTATGCACCTCCCAGGGACTAAACCCCGTGCACATAACATTGATCCAACGGCTCTCATGCCACTGTGCTCCAAAACCGATGGCTGGTGTGATTTCGTGATCTCGGTGATTGCAAGTATGGGGTGCAACCTCCTCTGCTCCTCCAACCTCTGATTACTGAATGTGTGGATATCCAAGGGTTTAAACCTTGTGCGCCTTTACCTGATACAACGGTTTTCGAGTATTGGTGCTAGATCTAACGGTTCATATTTGTCCTCCTTGTGCACTCTCCTCCTGCTGCTTGGACATAGATTCAATGTTCTGGATATTTCTTCCCAGTGTTGATCCAACGATACTTGTGCTCTTCCTCCTGAGCTTTCTTATATTTTTTAATTTTCCTGATCTTCGACTCTTCCTCTTGTGAGCCCGGTTCCTTTGGGTCTCGTCTGCATTATAGAAATGTTGTCCCTTCTGAGATTCGTCCTCTCAGAGATTTACTCCTACACACACTTTGCATTCGAGGATCTCGAATAACTCAGATTCGAGAAGTTTTCTTGAAAATAAAACTCCTTAAGCCCACCTGGCATTCTCCTACTCGATGCACACCTTCCAGAACCTACAGAGTATTGAGCAACCCTGTGAGTGTCCTCGCTTCGACACTTCTCTTTTCTCAAAACTTAAAATAGAGTTCCCTAGTGCACTCTATGCACTCACTCGATGCCCTCTTGGAAGAGCTCTACAGAACCTTCAGTAGTTCTGTCTTCCCTGAACGTGAGACAGAGTTCCTTCCTATGCACTCCTTGCACCTCTGCTGATGAAGGTTCAACGCTATCCCTCTTTAGCCTTCCTGAGGTTGTNTCCTCTTCCTTCTACTGTTATGAGGTTTTAACCTCATGCACCTTTTCTGGATCCGAGGGCTCACGGCAAATCAACACTTCTCCCTCGAAGTCTCTGTTGTTCATTCTACCCTTCTATGTGGCTTCCCAGGGATTAAACCCCTCGCACCTTCTTCTGGATCTGATGGCTATCGATCCTTGGTGCTAGATATGGCAGCCTAGATCCTTTTTCCTATGCACCTCCCAGGGACTAAACCCCGTGCACATAACGTTGATCCAACGGCTCTCAGGCCACTGTGCTCCAAAACCGATGGCTGGTGTGATTTCGTGATCTCGGTGATTGCAAGTATGGGGTGCAGCCTCCTCTGCTCCTCCAACCTCTGATTCCTGAATGTACGGATATCCAAGGGTTTAAACCTTGTGCGCCTTTACCTGATACAACGGTTTTCGAGTATTGGTGCTAGATCTAACGGTTCAGATCTGTCCTCCTTGTGCACTCTCCTCCTGTTGCTTGGACATAGATTCAATGTTCCGGATATTTCTTCCCAGTGTTGATCCAACGATACTTGTGCTCTTCCTCCTGAGATTTCTTAGCTTTTTGACTTTTCCTGATCTTTGACTCTTCCTCTTGTGAGCCCGGTTCCTTTGGGTCTCGTCTGCATTATAGAAATGTTGTCCCTTCTGAGATTCGTCCTCTCAGAGATTTACTCCTACACACACTTTGCATTCGAGGATCTCGAATAACTCAGATTCGAGAAGTTTTCTTGAAAAGAAAACTCCTTAAGCCCACCTGGCATTCTCCTACTCGATGCACACCTTCCAGAACCTACAGAGTATTGAGAAACCCTGTGAGTGTCCTCGCTTCGACACTTCTCTTTTCTCAAAACTTGAAATAGAGTTCCCTAGTGCACTCTATGTACTCACTCGATGCCCTCTTGGAAGAGCTCTACAAAACCTTCAGTAGTTCTGTCTTCCCTGAACGTGAGACAGAGTTCCTTCCTATGCACTCCTTGCACCTCTGCTGATGAAGGTTCAACGCTATCCCTCTTTAGCCTTCCTGAGGTTGTCTCACCTCTGTCAATGCACACCTTGTGAACTATGTGCACTCCTTGCACTCGGAAACTCCAAGACGGGAAGAAATTGAAAATTATGAGATACTTCACCAGTCATGTATTCAAAACACGAAATTCATAATAACATGCAAACTCATATAGACAATTCATGGCAAGAAAAATTGCTCTTCTATTAATTCATAAATTCCTATACAAGGTGTTTACAAAGGCTGGACTGTAACAAGTCTCAGCTCTCTCTCGAGACCTCTCTTCTCTAGTCTCTCCTCCTATCTCTCTCATTCTCTATCCTATCACTCTCTAATTACAAAGAGGGATCTCTTGAGCTTATCCTCAACCTCACCGTCTCTGAGCTATCACCATCACAAAGCAGCTCCTACGACTACATTACATAAATGGATTCCTAGTTTTGACTACATCCTGGGCTTGCTACAAACAACCATTAAAGGAAACCTCAACCACTACCTGTACAAAGGCATGGTTTGGCATTAAAATCATTACAACATTTATTGAAATTTCAAATTTCAAATATGAGAGGACTGTGCCTCTCCCTTTCTCCATTAAATGTGTGTTGGATGTGCTGGCTGGTTGGCATGCTGCTGATATGGAGTGATGCTCCTACATCAGATCTCCAATTTTTCGACCTAACATAGTCTTTCCTCTGTGTATTTAAAATATCCATTAAAATCTCCAGATCTTATCATCTAGTATAGCTTTAATGACTAGATTCGAATAGTATCTATCTACTAAGGTAGTTCACTCAAAAAGAGCTTCTACAATCCAAAAATAAATCACAGCTCAATAACTTGATACTGTATAATCTTGCCAGCATTACATTTGATTCTACAAAATAGGAATCAGTTTGATTTAGTCAAACAGTTCGAGATCTTAGCATCTCACTGACCAAAAATGAGTAGGCAATTCCATATTTCCTAGAAAACATTAAAATCATGATTGCAACAATCTACATGTAACCTTTAGGATATAATCACAACAATAGCTTTAGCATTTTTCTGTTTGAGCTTTGTGGTAAGCACAACATTGTTCCAATAGAGTCTGAAGTTTATTTCCCTGAGTTCTTTGAGAAATTCCCTTTTCTCTTTCTTCTTCTTTTTAAAATCTTGAATCCTTTCTTACTGACGAGCTTTCCATTGTTCTATTTGTGCCTTTTCTTTCTTTAACTGTCTCACTTTTTTCTGGAATATCTTGATCCTTTCTTTATCAGTTCTGCATTTAACCCTAATTCCTGAGCATTCTTCAAAAGGTGCAGGCTCATTCAGGTTTAAGGCAACTTTGGGTTCTTTTTTTTTTAATTTGGTACTTAGAGACTAATCCAGAGTTATGTTCTTCATCAGAACTTACTGAATCTATAGCTTCAGGAACATCTGATATGTGATATGAGTCTACAAGGTAATCATGTTTATTCTCAGGGATTTCACTAATACCTTTAGCCATTTATTTATCTTTTTCTAATCTGGTTGAAGCTCTTGTTATAGGTCCTGTAGATGATGAAAACATGTGTTTACCTTTGTTTACTGGTTTTTTAAGCAATGAAGTTATTTTCCCCCTTTTCTTGGTACCTTCTTCAACATTTTCAGAGTCATCTTCTATAACTATGATGTTTTCTTCTTTGATTGATGGATTAAACATGGCCTTTGGCTTCAGTCTATACTTGTTGGTAACCCTAGTAGAATTCCTTCTAGGTTTTTGAGATGGAGACATACCTTTAACCTTTTTCCTTTTGACTACAACACCCCTTTTACTGGTTGATGGTGATTCATGCTTGACTGTAGTTTGAGTATTAAAATCTTTATCTGAATCATTTTCCCCTTTAACATCTTCTTCAGAAAACATTTCAATTTCTGGATCCAACTTAGGTCTTTTACTTCTGCTATTCCTCGTCACCCTAATGTAAGGCATTTCTTCTTTAATAGGGTTTTCATCAATTGAAATATTTTGTCTCTGTGTAACAGTATTTTTCCCTTTGCCTTTCTTCTTTTTGTTGGACTGTGTGTTAGGGTTTAAAGATTGCATGAGTCAACTTCAGGGATTCTGTAATTCTCTCAAAACAGACATACCTAAAGTCTTAATTAGGAATTGATGAAACAGACTACTCTTAGCATTGATGGAAAGTGACTGCACTCTCTTTAACATCTTTGTCAAGTTTTTGACTATAAAATAGGGCAGATTTAAGGGGTAATCACCATTTAAATGCATTAATATTCTGATGTGGTAGATATAGACTAGTGAAAATCTACCTTCACA
>JZKD02S1371378.1:46515-59305 GCA_000966675.3 Picea glauca
GGATTTCAAGGGAGGATGAAGTCTTTTGGAGATGTGTTCTAAGGTATGCTATTTTCAGGTCATCTTACCATTTTTGCCATAAATTTTTTTCTAGAACGATTCAGATGGTGAAATCACTATGGTAGTGAGAAGAAAAGCACTACCATAGTTATTTGGTGTCCTTTCTGCAGCCATGACACTTTGTATGGACTTGGGTGATTGGTCGTTTCTAGTTCCAACTTTTCCACCATCTCGGTTGAAATGAGATTATCGGTGCTTTCGCTGCCCACGATGACCTTGCATTTCCAGCCCTTGGTCTTGCAAGTCGTTCTGAATAGTCTGGTTCTCTGAGCTGTGTCCTCCACCTCTTTCTCGAGTGTCAAGAGAACTTTATGTACCGTTAGTGACTTCCCACTTCCGGTGTCCTCATCCTCAACATCACGCCTCTGCGCCTCTGTGATGTGAGCTTCTCCTCTGTCCACCTTCCTGTCTGGACAATCCAAAGCCTTGTGTCCATCCTTTCCACATGTAAAACATGTGATAATTCCTCCACGGCCTCTTCCTCTACCTCGGGTATGAGGAATAGTGTTGGCGTCAGCATATCCGCCACCCTGCTCTGTATGTTTCCTCCTCAGCTCAACATATTGCTGCCTTAGTTGTGAGGTTCCACCTATCTCAACCTTACCCTGAGTTCTCTGTCATTCCTCCTTGGGCTTCTAAGTTCTATATTGGGCAATTTCCTTGCCTCTGGGCTGACTCCTGCCTTTCCCTCGCTGTCCCTGCTTGCGGCCTAGCTTATCTTCGGCTTTCAGAGCCATCTGGTATGCATCCTCAACTGTTTGGATGGTAACCATGCTCAACTCATCCTGAATTTCATACCTCAGACCATTCAGGTATCTCGCCACCTTCTCATCATCTCTCTCCCGATGACCTGCTCGAAT
This sequence comes from Picea glauca, assembly GCA_000966675.3. Taxonomy (NCBI): domain Eukaryota; kingdom Viridiplantae; phylum Streptophyta; class Pinopsida; order Pinales; family Pinaceae; genus Picea; species Picea glauca. Next base: position 47,436 of record JZKD02S1371378.1, read on the forward strand.
GTTGAGCCTATAGAACTCCTCGATGTACTCCTTCACCGTCATCAACTTCTGTCTCAGGTTCTGCATCCACCTGAACAGAGTGATCTGGTAATCCCTTAGGATGAATTTCTCTTTCATCTTAGTGATCATCTGATCCCAGCTCTTGATTTTCTGTTTACCTTTGCAGTGCCTATCAGCCTGCAACTCATCCCACCATAAGGCTGCATGTCCCTTCAACTTGGTTACAGCATGCCTTATCTTCTTGTCCTCTTCGATATCTTCATAATCGAAGTAGGTGTCGAGTGCTTGGATCCAATCCAGCAACTCTTCTACATTTAGACTCCCCTCATAGATGGGAATGTCCATATTTGTCTTTGAGCTCATTCTAGAAATGGCTCTGATCAACCGCTCGGTTGAAGCATCTTTTGCTGCGACTTCTTCTGCATGTCCAGCTTCTTCTTTGACCTCGGAGTCACTAAGATCTCCAGCACCTACTCCGCGTCGTTGAGTTGTTTCCATCTCTTCGAGTCTCACCCTGAGATATCGTATCTGCCGCTCCATCTCTGGATTCCCTGTCAGCCTACCCCTTCTTCGGGCATCCCTGTCTTCTCGATCAGGTGATTGCCTCTCTCTTCTAGGCGACATGGTGTACTTCTGTCTCTGCTATAGAAAGAAAAGGTACTCCCGCTCTGATACCACTTGATGCTTTTCCCATTGCAACCCTCTGTTGATACTAGAAAGCACCTATAATCTCATTTCAACCGAGATGGTGGAAAAGTTGGAACTAGAAACGACCAATCACCCAAGTCCATACAAAGTGTCATGGCTGCAGAAAGGACACCAGGTAAGTGTTACAAAACAATGCTTGGTTGAATTTAAAATGGGTAAATATAGAGATAAAATCCTATGTGATGTCATTCCCATGGATGTCTGTCATGTATTATTGGGTAGACCATGGCAGTATGACCGAAATGTGGTTCATGATGGGAGGATGAACACATACACCTTGGAGAAGGATGGGAAAACACACACATTGCTTCCGAGAAAGGATGTAGAAGCGAAGCCGGAAGTGAGCAGCACAATACTTCTCATGAGTGGGAAGGAACTTCTCACATAGATGGAGAAGGATGAAGATCCACAATTCTTTGTTGTCAGGAAGCCGAGAATTGTCCTGACAAGCACAAGAGTGGATGACTTGCCAGAGGAGATTCAGGAACTACTGGGATATTTTGTTGATATCATCATGGATGAACTACCCCGTACGTTGCCACCGATGAGGAGTGTGAGTCACCATATTGACCTCATACCCAGAGCAAGCTTACCGAATAAGGCTGCGTACAAGTTGACACCTCAGGAGAACGCGGAGGTCAAAAGATAGGTACAGGATCTACTGGACAAAGGACTGGTCAGGGAGAGACTAAGTCTATGTGCTTTTCCAACAGTATTAAGTCCGAAGAAGGATGGAGGCTGGAGGATGTGTACAGACTCCAGGACAATAAACAAAATCACCATCAGGTACAGATTTCCACTGCCGAGAATGGATGATCTGATGGATTGCCTGAGTGGGGAAAATTACTTTTCGAAGATTGACCTCAAGAGCGGATATCATCAGATTCGCATGAGAGAGGGAGATGAATGGAAGACAACATTCAAGAAAAATGAGGGTTTGTACGAATGGTTGGTCATGCCGTTTGTCTTGACAAACGCGTCGAGCACATTCATGAGGCTGATGAATGAAGTCTTGAGGGAATTCATTGGCAAATTTGTGGTCGTGTATATAGACGACATATTGATTTTCAGCAAGACCAAGGCTGAACATTTGCGACATTTAGCCATTGTGATGAGAATACTACAGCAAGAGAAGCTATTAATCAACATGAGGAAGTGCTCATTCATGCAGACAGAACTCATCTATATGGGTTTTGTAATCTCAACGAATGAGTTGAAGATGGATCCTGAGAAAGTGGAGGTGATCAGGAATTGGCCATCACCCATAAATGTTTTTGAGGTGAGGAGTTTCCATGGATTGGCTAGTTTCTACTGGAAATTCATTCAGAATTTCAGTGGAATTAGCGCAACAATGATGGAAACGGTGAAGAAACAGCATAAAGTTTTTCACTGGACAGCAGAGGCTGAAAGGAGCTTCAATCTGTTGAAGCGAAAGATTACAGAGCAACCAATTCTGGTGATGCCTGATTTTCAGAAAACATTTCAGGTGAAATGTGACGCTAGTGGATATGCTGTTGGAGGGGTCCTGAGTCAGGATGACAGACCTGTGGCATATTACAACGAGAAATTGGATGATGCAAAATTGAATTACTCCACATATGATAAAGAGTTCTATGCCATTATATAGGCATTGAAAAAGTGGAGGCATTACTTGATACCCAAGGAATTTGTATTATACAGTGACAATCATGCATTGCAGTTTGTAAGTCAACATGAGAAGTTGAACCAAAAGCATGCAAAATGGGTAGAGTACATGCAGAATTTCACGTTTGTGATAAAAAACATTTCAGGAACTGCTAACAAAGTAGTTGATGCTTTGAGTAGGAAATGTTTACTGTTGCAGGAGTTCAGGGTCAAAACCTTGGGTTTTGAAAATCTGAAGGATATGTATGCCGAGGATACAGACTTCGGGGAAGCATACGAGGCAGTCGAGAATCCAGTTCTCAGAGATCGGAGCCCGTGGATGGATTACATGATCCAGGAGGGATTGTTGTTTAGGGGCAATCAACTATGTATTCCGAATTGCTCCATGAGGGAGAATTTGGTGAAGGAAAAACATAGTGGTGGATTATCAGGTCACTTTGGACATGACAAAACATTCGCGAAGATGAGAGAATCATATTATTGGCCAGGCATGCAAGAAGACGTAAAGAGGTTTGTTGACAGATGCAGGATATGTCAACATTCAAAGGGCCGAAAACAAAACGCGGGTTTTTATCAGCCATTGCCCATACCTGAGAGGCCATGGGAAGCGATCAGCATGGACTTTGTGTTGGGTTTACCGAGGACGCAAATAGGAGTTGATTCCATCTTTGTGGTGGTAGACAGGTTTTCGAAGATGGCACATTTCATCTTGTGTCAGAAGACCAACGATGCGACCCACATCGCCAATTTGTTTTTCAAAGAGATCGTCAGGTTGCATGGATTACCGAGAAGCATAGTCTCGGATCGGGATACGAAATTCATAGGTCATTTTTGGAGGACGCTATGGAAAAAGCTGCGAACTAGTTTGGATTTTAGCTCAACTTACCATCCACAGATAGATGGGTAGACCGAGGTGGTCAATAGAAGTCTAGGGGATTTATTGAGAAGCTTGGTGATAGAGCACCACAGCAGTTGGGACCAGATATTACCACAGGCAGAGTTCGCGTACAACGATTCGGTGAATCAGAGTACAGGCAAAAGCCCGTTCCAGATTTTGTATGGGACACAACCAAGGGGATTTTCTGAGCTCAGGGAGTCAGAACAGGCTGAAACTAGCAGCGCAAGCACTGAATAATTCCCTGAAGCGATGAAGGAACTTCACACAAACGTGAAGCAGCGGCTGATGGATGCAAATCAGGAGTATAAGTGTAGAGCCGATCAGCGGAAGAGACAACTTCAGTTTGAAGTTGGGGACATGGTTCTAGCACACTTGAGGAAGGAAAGGTTCCCAAGGGGAACATACAACAAGCTCAAGATGAAGAAAATCAGGCCATGCAGAGTCTTGAAGAAATTTGGAGAGAATGCATATGAGCTAGAGCTGCCAGATGGCATCAGGATATCTCTGATTTTCAATGTTTCAGATTTATACCCATACAGGGCTGGAGAAGCAGACACTGGAACTGAAGAACCAGTGGTCCAGTGGCAGAAGCAGATGCCGACAGCAGAAAAGCCACAGATGGAGTATATATTAGACAAGGGATTGGGCAAAAAGACCAGGCGAAAGCAGTATTTTGAGTACCTGGTGAAATGGAAGGATCGCCCAGTGGAGGATGCCAGCTGGGAAATACAAGCAGTTATACAGAAGCATGGACACACTGTGCAGGAGCTCATGGACAGGAGCCCATGAAATCTTTCGAGTAGAGGAGTATGATGTAGGAGCATCCACAAGACATCAAGTGAGCCAACGCATGGAGCAGGGAAAAGACAGTTGGACAAGCCAGCAGACTTCTTTTTGAATTTCACCTTGATATTTGTTGTGCCAAGCATTAATGAGCTAATCTAATGAAGCGCACTTGTATTGTATTATAGATAGGAAGGCATTTATTAGATTTAATGCTGTTAGATAGACATTAATTGTAGAATTGATAGTTGTAGAGTTGAGAGGGAAAACAGAATATAGGCACCCTCCTTTGTACATTGTATCATATGGAGAGCATTGAGAAATAGGAGAAGAGCAGAGCAAAGAACTTGTGAAGAACACCCATGTACAGATTGAATTAATAGAAGAGAGTCTTTGATTCAACTTCATGGTTTGTGTTGTGTCTTTGTGTTGATATTATGCTCATGAATGTTTATTTTCCTAGTATGCATTTTCTTTGATATGTTGTGTGTGTGATTTCATAGTTGATTTGAAATCTATGAGAGAGAGGAGAATGAGTTTCAATTGTTTCTCTGTCTAAGCCAGGAGATTCCTGCATCGAGTGCAGTGGAATTCATCCGTATAGAGCGCGTTGATGAGGCCAGACAATTGAGCTCTTATTCTCATCTACCCAGAATTGAATTGGGTTAACAGAGTCGTGCAGGAGTCGTGCAGGCAAAACCGGAAGTCTCAGTGGGAAGTCTGAGCAAAGGAAGGCAGGGATTCCTATGGCTTTGAGCGCATAGAATTCCGAAGTACTCAACACTTCGAGAGCTGTTGAAGTCAAGCACGAGGAGTGTGCATAAAATCCCTGAAGGAGTCAGAGGAATTAAGATCAGGAGGGATAGTTTCTTTTTTGGTTACTGGGGGAACAGACCCAGGGGGAGATTCGAACTCGAAAAACCTGACCGGATGAAGAGATCATCAAAGAGAAGTCGAGCGGAGGTTAGTCCTCAGGCGAAGGAAGGAGGAACCAAGAGCCATCGCATATCGGCATATCGGGTTTTGCAAATACGAGAGTTTTGAGCTCGTCGGTACCGCGATTTCCAATTTCTCGAATTAATCGGAGCTGTCGGTTGCGACAGGACAGGTGGTGAGAGATCCCGGGTGGTCGGGATTCGACATTCGGGACTTTTCGTTGCAAGAAAATGTGAACGGTGAAATTGCAATCCCACGATCCCCAATCGCACGAGAGAAGGGAGTAACGTGGCAGCGTGGGACCACAAGATCTGGTGGAGGACAGGTGTCATCGGAGTTCGGGGTTCGGTGTTTTGTGGCGTAAGTGAATCGCAGCATCGCAAGTGCCGATTTCCCGATATGGAAATCCCCAAGATACAAAGTGTTGACCTTTTGACCATCAGGTTTCAGGGTGAGCGTTGAACTCGCGAACTCGCGAGTTCCGATTTCACGATAAGCGAGGGGAAGATCGCAGAAGGAGTTGTTGTGGGTAGGAAAACTCCCAAGGGGAGTTGGAAGAGCTCTTTGACTCTTCGGTCCGTGGTTGAAGAAGGTCCTGGTGAGAGCGGGTCGAACCGTGAGGGTTGCGATGGGCAAAGCATCACCTTCAAACTTAGGGAGTTCAATTTGAACAACTAAAGATTAAGGAAGATGAGAATAGTGCATATTACTTCTTACGAGTTGATGAAACAATGAATGCAATCATAGGATTGGGAGAAGAAATTGAAGAACCTATAATTGTTCAAAAGGTGATAAGATCTCTTCCAATGAGATTTGATCATNTGGACAAAGGACTGGTCAGGGAGAGACTAAGTCTATGTGCTTTTCCAACAGTATTAAGTCCGAAGAAGGATGGAGGCTGGAGGATGTGTACAGACTCCAGGACAATAAACAAAATCACCATCAGGTACAGATTTCCACTGCCGAGAATGGATGATCTGATGGATTGCCTGAGTGGGGAAAATTACTTTTCGAAGATTGACCTCAAGAGCGGATATCATCAGATTCGCATGAGAGAGGGAGATGAATGGAAGACAACATTCAAGAAAAATGAGGGTTTGTACGAATGGTTGGTCATGCCGTTTGTCTTGACAAACGCGTCGAGCACATTCATGAGGCTGATGAATGAAGTCTTGAGGGAATTCATTGGCAAATTTGTGGTCGTGTATATAGACGACATATTGATTTTCAGCAAGACCAAGGCTGAACATTTGCGACATTTAGCCATTGTGATGAGAATACTACAGCAAGAGAAGCTATTAATCAACATGAGGAAGTGCTCATTCATGCAGACAGAACTCATCTATATGGGTTTTGTAATCTCAACGAATGAGTTGAAGATGGATCCTGAGAAAGTGGAGGTGATCAGGAATTGGCCATCACCCATAAATGTTTTTGAGGTGAGGAGTTTCCATGGATTGGCTAGTTTCTACTGGAAATTCATTCAGAATTTCAGTGGAATTAGCGCAACAATGATGGAAACGGTGAAGAAACAGCATAAAGTTTTTCACTGGACAGCAGAGGCTGAAAGGAGCTTCAATCTGTTGAAGCGAAAGATTACAGAGCAACCAATTCTGGTGATGCCTGATTTTCAGAAAACATTTCAGGTGAAATGTGACGCTAGTGGATATGCTGTTGGAGGGGTCCTGAGTCAGGATGACAGACCTGTGGCATATTACAACGAGAAATTGGATGATGCAAAATTGAATTACTCCACATATGATAAAGAGTTCTATGCCATTATATAGGCATTGAAAAAGTGGAGGCATTACTTGATACCCAAGGAATTTGTATTATACAGTGACAATCATGCATTGCAGTTTGTAAGTCAACATGAGAAGTTGAACCAAAAGCATGCAAAATGGGTAGAGTACATGCAGAATTTCACGTTTGTGATAAAAAACATTTCAGGAACTGCTAACAAAGTAGTTGATGCTTTGAGTAGGAAATGTTTACTGTTGCAGGAGTTCAGGGTCAAAACCTTGGGTTTTGAAAATCTGAAGGATATGTATGCCGAGGATACAGACTTCAGGGAAGCATACGAGGCAGTCGAGAATCCAGTTCTCAGAGATCGGAGCCCGTGGATGGATTACATGATCCAGGAGGGATTGTTGTTTAGGGGAAATCAACTATGTATTCTGAATTGCTCCATGAGGGAGAATTTGGTGAAGGAAAAACATAGTGGTGGATTATCAGGTCACTTTGGACATGACAAAACATTCGCGAAGTTGAGCGAATCATATTATTGGCCAGGCATGCAAGAAGACGTAAAGAGGTTTGTTGATAGATGCAGGATATGTCAACATTCAAAGGGCCGAAAACAGAATGCGGGTTTTTATCAGCCATTGCCCATACTTGAGAGGCCATGGGAAGCGATCAACATGGACTTTGTGTTGGGTTTACCGAGGACGCAAAGAGGAGTTGATTCCGTCTTTGTGGTGGTAGACAGGTTTTCGAAGATGGCACATTTCATCCCGTGTCAGAAGACCAATGATGCGACCCACATCGCCAATTTGTTTTTCAAAGAGATCGTCAGGTTGCATGGATTACCGAGAAGCATAGTTTCGGATCGGGATACGAAATTCATAGGTCATTTTTGGAGGACGCTATGGAAAAAGCTGCGAACTAGTTTGTCTTTTAGCTCAACTTACCATCCGCAGACAGATGGACAGACTGAGGTGGTCAATAAAAGTCTAGGGGATTTATTGAGAAGCTTGGTGACAGAGCACCACAACAGTTGGGACCAGATATTACCACAGGCAGAGTTCGCGTACAACGATTCAGTGAATCGGAGTACAGGCAAAAGCCCGTTCCAAATTTTGTATGGGACACAACCAAGGGGATTTTCTGAGCTCAGGGAGTCAGAACAGGCTGAAACTAGCAGCACAAGCACTGAAGAATTCGCTGAAGCGATGAAGGAACTTCACACAAAAGTGAAGCAGCGGCTGATGGATGCAAATCAGGAGTATAAGTGTAGAGCCGATCAACGGAAGAGACAACTTCAGTTTGAAGTTGGGGACATGGTTCTAGCACACTTGAGGAAGGAAAGGTTCCCAAGGGGAACATACAACAAGCTCAAGATGAAGAAAATCAGGCCATGCAGAGTCTTGAAGAAATTTGGAGAGAATGCATATGAGCTAGAGCTGCCAGATGGCATCAGGATATCTCTGATTTTCAATGTTTCAGATTTATACCCATACAGGGCTGGAGAAGCAGACACTGGAACTGAAGAACCAGTGGTCCAGTGGCAGAAGCAGATGCCGACAGCAGAAAAGCCACAGATGGAGTATATATTAGACAAGGGATTGGGCAAAAAGACCAGGCGAAAGCAGTATTTTGAGTACCTGGTGAAATGGAAGGATCGCCCAGTGGAGGATGCCAGCTGGGAAATACAAGCAGTTATACAGAAGCATGGACACACTGTGCAGGAGCTCATGGACAGGAGCCCATGAAATCTTTCGAGTAGAGGAGTATGATGTAGGAGCATCCACAAGACATCAAGTGAGCCAACGCATGGAGCAGGGAAAAGACAGTTGGACAAGCCAGCAGACTTCTTTTTGAATTTCACCTTGATATTTGTTGTGCCAAGCATTAATGAGCTAATCTAATGAAGCGCACTTGTATTGTATTATAGATAGGAAGGCATTTATTAGATTTAATGCTGTTAGATAGACATTAATTGTAGAATTGATAGTTGTAGAGTTGAGAGGGAAAACAGAATATAGGCACCCTCCTTTGTACATTGTATCATATGGAGAGCATTGAGAAATAGGAGAAGAGCAGAGCAAAGAACTTGTGAAGAACACCCATGTACAGATTGAATTAATAGAAGAGAGTCTTTGATTCAACTTCATGGTTTGTGTTGTGTCTTTGTGTTGATATTATGCTCATGAATGTTTATTTTCCTAGTATGCATTTTCTTTGATATGTTGTGTGTGTGATTTCATAGTTGATTTGAAATCTATGAGAGAGAGGAGAATGAGTTTCAATTGTTTCTCTGTCTAAGCCAGGAGATTCCTGCATCGAGTGCAGTGGAATTCATCCGTATAGAGCGCGTTGATGAGGCCAGACAATTGAGCTCTTATTCTCATCTACCCAGAATTGAATTGGGTTAACAGAGTCGTGCAGGAGTCGTGCAGGCAAAACCGGAAGTCTCAGTGGGAAGTCTGAGCAAAGGAAGGCAGGGATTCCTATGGCTTTGAGCGCATAGAATTCCGAAGTACTCAACACTTCGAGAGCTGTTGAAGTCAAGCACGAGGAGTGTGCATAAAATCCCTGAAGGAGTCAGAGGAATTAAGATCAGGAGGGATAGTTTCTTTTTTGGTTACTGGGGGAACAGACCCAGGGGGAGATTCGAACTCGAAAAACCTGACCGGATGAAGAGATCATCAAAGAGAAGTCGAGCGGAGGTTAGTCCTCAGGCGAAGGAAGGAGGAACCAAGAGCCATCGCATATCGGCATATCGGGTTTTGCAAATACGAGAGTTTTGAGCTCGTCGGTACCGCGATTTCCAATTTCTCGAATTAATCGGAGCTGTCGGTTGCGACAGGACAGGTGGTGAGAGATCCCGGGTGGTCGGGATTCGACATTCGGGACTTTTCGTTGCAAGAAAATGTGAACGGTGAAATTGCAATCCCACGATCCCCAATCGCACGAGAGAAGGGAGTAACGTGGCAGCGTGGGACCACAAGATCTGGTGGAGGACAGGTGTCATCGGAGTTCGGGGTTCGGTGTTTTGTGGCGTAAGTGAATCGCAGCATCGCAAGTGCCGATTTCCCGATATGGAAATCCCCAAGATACAAAGTGTTGACCTTTTGACCATCAGGTTTCAGGGTGAGCGTTGAACTCGCGAACTCGCGAGTTCCGATTTCACGATAAGCGAGGGGAAGATCGCAGAAGGAGTTGTTGTGGGTAGGAAAACTCCCAAGGGGAGTTGGAAGAGCTCTTTGACTCTTCGGTCCGTGGTTGAAGAAGGTCCTGGTGAGAGCGGGTCGAACCGTGAGGGTTGCGATGGGCAAAGCATCACCTTCAAACTTAGGGAGTTCAATTTGAACAACTAAAGATTAAGGAAGATGAGAATAGTGCATATTACTTCTTACGAGTTGATGAAACAATGAATGCAATCATAGGATTGGGAGAAGAAATTGAAGAACCTATAATTGTTCAAAAGGTGATAAGATCTCTTCCAATGAGATTTGATCATAGCATCTAAACATTAGAAGAAAGAGCAGATCTAGACTCAATAAGCATGGATGAACTGCATGGAATATTCATAGCCTATCAAATGAGAACTGAATAGGAAAATCCAGGCATAAAAGAAGCAACATTCAAAGTATCCAAAAGGTCAAAGGAAAAGGGAAAGAAAAAATAAAAAGAATATAGCAGCAATAGTGACATCTCGGAAGACAATGAAGAAGTGGTCAACTTTATCATAAGATTAAAAAATGGAGCTGACAACAGATATAAAGGTAAACTTCCATTGATTTTTTTTAATTGTGATGGTATTGGTCATTTTGCTACCAAATGTACTCATAATAATAAAAAAAAATGATGAAGATGATTTAAATAGAAAACAAACATATAAAGGAAAAAGAGCCAAAAATAAAGTCTTCAAGAAAAGTTTATGCATCAAAGAAGAAAACTCCTAATGAGATGAAGATGAAGTCAGTGAAAGTGAGACATAAAGAGTTATATTCATGGAAATAGAATATTATGATAAATAATACACTGAAGAAGAATATGAAGAGACAAAAAATGACTATTGAGAAGAACTGTTGAGTGCTATAGAAGTTATAAAAAGAGAAAAAAAGAAAAAAAAGAATCTCCCAGCAGAAATAGACAAGAAAGAAGACACTCAAGAACTACAACAGTTGATCATGAAATTGAAGGTTCAAATAAAATAAGATAAAATAAATGAAGAAGAACTCAAATAAAAGTTAGAAGAATGAGACATGATCATTGGAAATTTGGATGCAAAGATTGTCACATTGAGAAAGGATCTTCAAAATAAAAATATGCAGAATAGCTCAAACGTTTTTTATGACATTATTAGTAGTCAAATGCCTAATCATGACAAGTCTAGAATTAGATAGAATCAGACAAAATAGGGATCAAGCTCCAAAACGAAAAATCAAGAAACATATCCAAAAAGCTATGAAGAAATGGTCAGAGGGTATAGGAAGTTCTACAAGGAAGATCACATGGACACTCCTCCACTGAGAAGATTTAGATTTCATAATTAACGAAAGACATGAAAAAATAGTTCTTAGGAAGAAGAAGGATTCAAAAGAGTAACTCCTTTGAGAAGATATTCAAAAACCAAGTCTCAAACTATCTTTTTTGGTTTATGTTATGCATGCAATAATTTTGGAGATAATGTTGTAAATTGTAGATCTAATGGAAGGAACAAAAACAACATTGAAAGTCATACCAAAAGTGGTTATCCAAGAAGGCATAGTGAAACAAAAAGAAGATGTAATGTACCCCAAATTTCCCCAAAAAAAAAAAAAATTCTCTTTAGGGGACATTAAGTTCCTTGACTCATCATCATTTGGTTGTGACACATAGATAATCAATCAGACATAATTTTATTCCTTTATTGTATGCATAATAGTTTTATCATCATAACTCTCATAAGGTCTATCCATAATATTAACATTTCCCAAAATGATAATCATTATTTATCCTACAGACTTTCGTGTGGATACCTCAAGACTTTACTATTTGTTTCAATATATATGTGTGTGTGTGTGTGTGTGTGTGTGTGTGTGTGTGTGTGTGTGTGGACTATCATATGGATTCCTTTAGTGCTTACACTAGCACTGTCCACACACACACACACACACACACACACACACACACA
>JZKD02S1371378.1:73020-137811 GCA_000966675.3 Picea glauca
AAAGAAGTTTATGTTAGAGGATAATCTCTATGATCAACTTTCAATCCTTCTAATAATTTGATCATAGCTTCAACATGCAACACTCATTAAAATAATGTCATGAAAAATAGACGCATATCAGAATAATCGCACCTGGGTTGCATCATTCCTCTGAATGTCTTGGATCTTGAGATCCTTCTGTATCTATGGCAAGAGATCCCTTCTCCTGCAAATACTCTTTAGGGTTTAACCATCAAACATATGTGAGTACATACCCCTGATGGCATTTGCAGGTAGTGGCTCCATCTGGTAGAAGCGGTAATCATTACCAATTCTTAAGAAAACTTCAAGGGTGATTGCAACTGGTTCTACGGTTGCAAATGCAACTGGTACTGCAACTGCAACAAGTTCTGAGATTGCAACTGCAACTTAGGGTTTTATGAGGAAACCCTAATTTTTCAAACTTCGAATTTTGAAAATCTGATCCAGGGGATAGATGCGTTGAGCTGAGGTGAGTTAGCTAGTGCAGTCAGAATTTCGAAAATCCAACTTTTACCCCCTCAAACTTTATCTATGGATTTATGGACTGGTGCTTCTGGTTTTCTGGTACTTCTGGTACTTTGGTACTTCTGGTACTCTGGTTTTCTAGTTTTCTGGTACTTTGTGAAACTAGGGTTTCACTTTCTAGGAGATCTAACGACTGAAAAGGTGCGTTGATGATGCCAAATTGATCCTTAGGGGAGGGTGCAACTTTCTATATAGTTTTAGGGATAAAAAGATTCACTTTTGAAAAACCCTAATTTGCAGGTACTGCAATAGTGACGATTTTCCTCTTGCGAAATATGCTTCCTTTAGCTTGGCTCTGATACCATGTTAATGTTTAAGCCATTATTATAGATGATTTCATTTCATTAGATATCAATAACATAATCCAAGATCACTGAGAAATACACAATCACAAGAGACACAACATTTATCTTGGGAAACCCTCTAGGGGAAGAAAACCCAACAAAACTTCCTTAATATAGATAACTAATACAATGCCAAGAGATCTCTATGCTAAAACATAAATTCCTCTCCAAGATATGCACTACTCTCTCTCTCCTTTGCCGGTAACAGATCAGAACTTGTCTCGCAAACTGAGCAAGTGAGTTATCTCCAATGAGGCGCTAGCCTCTTTTATTTATACAAGTTTGGCACGTGTGAAGTGTCTCTTCACTGGCAGGGACGACTTCTCCAACTGGGTGGGTAAACCCACCTTTATTATATTTCTGGGTTTTCTTATTAACTGCTGGGGTTGACTTCTTATTCTGCCTATTATAATTGTCTGTTGACCAATCCACAAAAGGGGATTTGGTCCTATTACAATAAACGACATGATCAATCCACAATGGGGATTGATCCCATGAATAATATATCAATAATAATAAGAATAATGTTATATATATATATAGAAACATCGACCCTCTATTCATAATTTGTACATTACATCCTGTATAGTAAAATTAGTAGGTCATTGAATGTTCGAAAAACAATACACTACCTATATCCTTTGGATTGAAATTTTTTTCCCTCTGTGGATTTTCCCGTGGCCACTTAACTCTCGTTGGTTAGAGTTGAATCGTTTACAAAAGGGTCTACCGCTCATCGGGTTCAATCCTCATTTTACATAGTCATGATTTGAAACTATGTAATGAGTTCTTTTTGTGATGTTATTTAATTTGGTTTACTTATTGTGAACAATACAAAGGGATTTGATATCTATTAAAATGTGATTCTTGTTGATTAAATATATTCACTGTATATTCAGGAATAATTTTTTCACCGTCGTTTCTCTATATTTTTCAAGTGAAATTATTTATGCATAGAAATATTAAACTAATGATGGGGACCTACTTGTTTTGCAAGGGTACCCATCAACTGACTTTGGGTCCACTTGTCCTCTTCCTGGATCATGGACAAAACATCATCCTGGAGAAAAGGCGATATGAACTTCATAGACTCAATCTAAGTACTATCTCGTCTTGTTTTTTTACTATTTGTTTTCCATTAAATAATTAACATAGTTTAGTAAACCCATCGTTTGTTCTCTTTTTGTAGTTTAAAAAAAACGAGGGAAGTAGATCAAGGAAAATCTCTTGCTCCAAAGGTATTCGAGTTTTGATCTAGGCATACATACTTATGCATTGTTATTAGATTATGTCTACAAGTGGTAATGGAGTCTTTGGCCTATGGTACTCCATTGTAATATTTGAACCATGATCAATTGAATACACAAGTTTTTTTGTAGCTATTTTCAATTGAATACATAGGTTGTTTTGTAACCATTTTCAATTGAATACACAGGTTGTTTTGTAATTATTTTGAACAAGGTTCATTTAATGTAACATCTAATTTTTCCATACATTTGTAGACTACTGAATCACTATTTTATGTGTTTATTGATAATATAAAGAATATGTAACATATATGTGGACTGTTATTCGTTCTATCTATTCTTTATGGGACTTGTACATATTTGAAATAGTAATTCAACATATATCTAATTCAATGGTCATTAAGAACATAGAAATAGTTCTATTTTTCCTTTATGCATGAACACACACACACACACACACACACACACACACACACACACACACACACACACACACACATATATTCATTTATAACCATTTTTTATCACCAATAGGAACATACAACAGTTCTATCATTTCTGTCTATATGAATATATATATATATATAACCCTACTTAATGATTACTAGGAACATACAATAGTTCTTTTATTTCTGCAAAGTGAGGACATATATATTTATATACCATCATCACATAAACCATCACATTCCTAACAACTAATAATCAAGTAGAATATTGAAAAGGAATGCAAGTAAAGGTACATATCTGAAAACTTGATGCTCGGATACAAATGGAACATCCACGTTCCACCCAACCATAGAACAGAACAACCAAGTTTACCTTCCTTGTTCACCCCCTAGCCTAACCATGAGTCCATAAGGGAAAACTGAAATGATCCTCCTTATCTACAGTCACCATCCACAGATCAAAAATTCCTTTTCCTCACACTAACAGTGTTCATAACAACAAGTAGTTTCATTTCTCCAAAATACTAAGCAGTGTCCTGCCTCCTCCATATGTTGTTTTTATATGCATCTTGTGCCTAGGTATTTCCTTCCCTCCTTGGGAAATTCATAGATTTACAAAATTTCCCTAATGTTTAGGTTCTTCTAGTGGTCAAATCCCAAATTTTCCACATGTAAAAATAAGCCTTGAGGTAACTCAAATATTTTCCCCACTCGTGGAGTCATGGTCAACTATTTTTAACCTGGTTGTTCCATTTGTCTTCCAACATTTAATTTATAAAAAAAATGTCTTTCCCATGTGTCAAAATAAAAGAAGTTATTTGGCCAAGTCAAATCTTTGCCCAATAGTCATAAGTAATTAATTACAATAATAAAATTCCAAATTCGGATTTTCCATAAATGGAAAATAATATCTCAATCCAAATTTTCTAAAAACGGAAATTTATTCCCAAATACACTTAGAATTTAATATTATGATATTTTTGGGGATATTACAAAAGAAGCTACAACAAGTTTGAATCATTAAGCACTAAAGTGAAATTCTACAAGTGCAAAAACTTTGGACACATAGCCAAAACTTTTAGAATGACAATCCCTCCTAGAGAATCATAACAGAATAAGAAGAGTCACATACAAGAACATCAGAAGATAACATGGATAAGAAAGAAGAATCAATATAACAATGAAGAATGCACACTCACTCCACAAGCTAAGCATAAGAAACATGGTCAATATGTTGACAATGGTTGATTAAATCACATGACAGGTGATGAAGATAGGTTTCTAACATTAAGAAAGGAAATAGATGGATCAATTTCCTTTGGAAATGATGACTCAACTAGAATCATTGAAAAGGTCATAGTCATAATTGGAAACAAGGATACCAAGGAAGGAAATGTTCAACTAGTGGAAGATATGAAACATAATATTGTAAGTGTAAGTAAAATGTGTTACCAAGCTCAGAATATTGTGTTTGATTCACAGAAATGTGAGATAAGAAAAGAAGTCTCAGGAAAATTGGTTGCAACAACTGTAAGAAATTCAAGCAACATATATGTATTAAGTAAAATTGGAAATGAAAAGTGGTGTCTAGGGAAGGAAGATGAAGTTTGGGTATGGAACATAAGAATGGGTCACATAAACTTCGATAAGCTCGGAAAATTCAACAAAAATGAAGAATTAATGAGATTTCTATGGTTGGGATTTTCGGTGTTGATTGGCATAGCCACAGTTTTGTCAATAGATTGTCAACGTTTCTGATCCAAATTAGGATCCATCTTTAGGACAATGAGCCCGGGTTAAAAACATGGGAAGAGCTAGTATAAATATTGGAAGTGTGGGGAAATAACTTAGGTGTCGGCTAAGTTTTTAGTAGAATTATGAAATTAATTCTTTGTTTAAGATTTTTAGGGTTCCTTATTTTGATTATTTAAGGATTATACTAAATTATTATTAATTTAAGGTTTTAATCTTTATTTATGTTCTAGGGTTTAATTATTAGGTATTATGTGAATTATTTAGGTTTTTTTTTAGGGTTTTATCTATTGAAAAAACTGTGGCTATTGAAAAAATTGTGGCTATTCCGATCAACACCGAAAAATGAAGAAGTCAGATAAATTCCCTAGATCAGAAATCCAACCAACACTTTATGAAATCATTGTATATGAGGAAACCAAACAAATACTAGGTTCAAGTCAAAGGAATACTCAACGACAAGACCACTGGAAATTGTGCATACTCATCTAGTTGGATCATCTAGAGAAAAGGGTTTAAAAGGTAAGCAATACTTTATGTTATTGGTTGATAATTATACAAGAATGAATGCATTTGTTTTTCTGAGGAATAAGTCAGAATCATTTGAAAACTTGAAGTTATAGAAGGAAATGGTTGAAAATTAAATGGATTCAAAAATCAAATGCTTGAGATATGATAATGGAGGAGAGTTTACTTCAAAGGAATTTATGGATTTATGCAACAAGCATGGTACAAAAAGACAATTCTTAGTTGCTAGAACAACTCAACATAATGGGGTTGTCGAAGAAAGAAAAAGACAATACAGGAAATGGATCGAACAATGTTAATGGATTCCAAGTTGAAATACGTTTTTTGGACACATGAAATACATACAATAGTTCACATTTAAAACATATTAATTCTCAGTAACAAAAGTGACAAAACTCCTTAGAATATATGGAAAGGAAGACCAACAAATGTGAAGCACTTGAGAGTATTTGGAAGCAAATGCTACATCAAAAGAGAATATGATAGAATGGTAAAGTTTGATTCTCATGTATACAAAGGTGTACTTGTTGGTTACTAAAGTACAATGAAAACATACCAATTTTACATTCTAAGTCTCAATAAAGTTGTGGAAAACATCAATGTAATGGTTGATGAGACAAGTGGGCGAAAATTAAAGGAAGAAGAAAAAGAGTGAGTGGAAAAGGTTTATAAAGAAGAATCAAAGAATGAAGAAGAAACATAAGGGGAAGATGAAAAATATCAAATAGAAGTAGAGGATAAAGAAAAACAAGTATCTCCAAAGACACCTAGCTAATGAATATCGAAACCATTCATCAGATCCAATTATCGGGAACAAAGATGTAGGAGTTGAGACTAGAAGAAGAATTTATTCACCAGAACAACTCCACCTTGTTGGGTATGTGTTATATTATTGGTGTGTCGGTAGGTTTGAGGATGGAGAAATCCACCCGCACGGGGGTTCGGGGGAAGCGCCCTCGAGAAATGTTTTTTTCCTTGGGAAATGTTTTGCATTTTTGCGAGGTTTTTCAGCACATAGTTTTTGTCGATGGTTTTCTATTTTTGGTTAAGGAATTAGGGTTGTTGACTAATCCAGTTCATTGGGTTAGGGTTTTGGATGTCACTAGATCCTATATGTATATTTTATTGTAAACAATGTAACAATATGAATGAATATAGAATATGTTGGTTTTCCCGGTTTGGGTTTCCAAGGGAAAAATCTTTGTGTAATGTTTTTATTTGTCAATGTATCTTTTATGTTCTTTTACTGAAAATATGTTTGCAGTAAACATTGTACAAGATTAAAATCTACATTTGGTATCAGATCTTTGTTGGCATCAGGGGGATGCCTTTGTGGTCAAGGGTTTGGCTCGGGATTGTGATAATCATTATTATAGAGGGAGATATGTGGTATTCATTTTTTAGGTGAAAATAAATGGAAAGAAATTCAAAAATGGAGAGTGAGAAGTTTAAAGGGAAACGTTTTGAGTTGTGGAAGCTCAAGATGGAACATCCATTGGTGGATATAGATCAGTGTATCATGGTAGATCTAGGTACTACACCTACAAGAAATTCAATATATGACTGGAAAAAGTTGGATCAGAAGGAGAAGAGAACAATCCGACTGTGTCTCTCATATTTAGTATTATCAAATGTGGCAGAGGAAGCTACAACCAAGGAATTATGGGATAAGTTGAGGAATTTGTATCATTCTATGTCCCTAGTAAATAAACTATTCCTGAGAAAGAAGTTCTATAATTTGAGGATGAGAGATGGAGGTTTGATGGTAGAGAATTTAAACGATTTCAATACTGTGGTAACTCACTTATAATCTCTTGAGATTAAAATTTCAGATGAAGATAACTATATCAGTTTACTGTGTTATTTACCAGATTTGTGGGATAGTCTGGTTGTGGCCATAGGTAGTAATACAACTGTCTTGAAGTTTGATTAAGTGGTCTCATCCTTATTGTCAGAAGAGATAATACAGAAGAATATGGAAGGACAAATCACATACACATTATTTGCAAGAGGATGCTATGAGGAAAGAAATAAATCTAAGTTCTCAAGTGGGAGATATAAATATAAGGGTATGTCTAAATCTCCTAGAAAGTTTTTAAAGGTATTTTGGAGATGTGGGAAAGAAGGGCACTACAAAAAGCAATGTAGATCTAAAGTTGAGAAAAAGAAGGGATATGAAGAATCTCCTTCGACAGAATAGAATACCTACAAGGAAGAAGGAGGGGATATGTACTTGGCTTCTTCAAGAATAGATGCAGATCATGAGGCATGGTTGGTTGACTTAGGTGCATCCTTTCATATGACTCCCCACACAGAGTCGTTATGTGAATATGAAAGGTATGATGGAGGTAATGTTTTAGTAGGTGATGATTCCATAACCAAAATCATCAGACGAGGAAAATCCAAGTTGAGGCTCATAGATGGAAGGATTAGAACACTAAATGGTGTTCTACACATCCTATATTTGGCCAGGAATTTGATTTATGTAAGAAAAATGGACGATGCAGGTGTAAAAACAATATTTGAAAAGTAAACCTGCAGGATGGTTTGAGGAGAAATGGTGTTGTTGAAAGGAGTTCGGTTTAGAAATTTGTATAAGATGAAAGGAAACACTATTAGTGATGGGTATAATAGTTTCATTGTTTATGATATTGGATTTGAAGAAGAAATAAATCCTACAGTCTTTCGATAAAAGGTTATGATGTGGCATCAAAGACTAGGAAATATCAGAGAGAAGGGTCTTCGACTACTACATGGTAAAAGTATGGTTGAAGGTATATATAACTACTATTTAGGTTTTTATTTATGTGAACATTGTGTATATGGGAAGCCAAATTGGGTAATATTCCCTTTTTATGTGACAAGGGAATAAGGAATTTTACAACTAGTTCACAGTGATGTTTTTGGACCTGTATCGGTCCCATCACTGGGACAATCTATGTACTATGTCTCATTTATAGATGAATTCTCAAGGAATACTTGGATATATTTCCTCAGGAAGAAATCTAAAGTCTTTGACAGGTTTAAAGAGTTTAAGGCTCTTATTGAGAATGAAACATACAAAATAATTAAGGTGTTGAGGAAATATAATGGAGAAGAGTTTTGCAGGAATGAATTTAAATAATTATATAAGAAGTGTGGTGTAGAAAAGAATAATACTAATCCATATACACCTCATAATAAGGGAGTTGCAGAAAGGATGAACAAGACGTTGATGGAAAAATCAAGGTGCATGCTCAGTGGTGCCTGGTTACGACAATAATTTTGGGCAGAAGCAGTGGATACTGCATGTTACCTAGTCAACAGATCACCCTCATCAATGCTGAATGAAAAGACTGCACAAGAGGTATTGACTATTAAGAAACCTTCTCTCACACATATCAAGGTTTTTGTATGTGATGCATATGTTCATGTTCCAAAGGAAAACAAGAGTAAGCTAGATAAGAAGGCTGAAAAGTGTATCTTTATTGGATATAAATGTGGTCTCAAAGGTTATAAGCTTTGGAACCCAGAAAATAAGAAGGTAGTGTATAGCCAAGATGTGGTATTTAGAGAAATAAAGGATGTTGTTAAACATGAAGTCCTACCAAGTAAGGAAGAACGAGAGAAAATAGAGTTTGATTTAAAGGATGATGAGTCAGACTCTACAGAAGAACATGAATCAGAAAAAGAAGATCCTCATACTCCAGTATTGAGGAGATCAATTCGAGAAAGAAGGCTACCGAAAGGTATACTCCATCTGATGTCCGTTCAATTTTTTCTTTGTGTATTATTGATGATGATCCTAGAACTGTCAGGGAGGCAGTGGATTCAGAGCATGGAAATATCTGGGAAAGGGGCATTGACAAAGAAATGGCATATTTGGATAAGAATGAGGATTGGGAACTAGTGTAGTTATCGACTGGAATAAATCCCATTGGAAGAAAATGGGTATTTAAAAATAAGTTGAATGGAGAAGGAAAAGTGGAGAAATACAAAGCTCGGTTAGCAGCAAAGGCTTGTTCCCAGGTTGAGGGAATTGATTTTGGTGATATTTTTTCTCTTGTTTCCAAGTTAACCTCTATAATATTTTTGTTATATGTTACTACTGCATTTGATTTTGAAGAAGAATAGATGGATGTGAAGAAAAAATTCCTACATGGGGATCTGGAAGAAGAAATCTATATGAAGCAACCATAAGGAAGGAGTTGGTATACAGGCTAAAAGAGTCCCTGTATGGTTTAAAACAATCACCAAGGATGTGCTATCAAAACTTTGATACTTATATGCTGGGACTTGGCTTCACAAGAAGAAAAGAGGATCACTATGTGTATTTTAAATTAATAGGTGATCATTTGATTTATTTGGTTTTCTATGTGGATGACATGTTGTTGATAGGAAAAAACAAGGAGATTATCCAAGATGTGAAAACTCAGTTGTCCTCAAAATTTGACATGAAGGATCCCGGTGCTTCAAATTTCATTTTGGGCATGGAAATTAAAAGAGATCGAAAAAAGAGGAAACTCTGGTTCAAGGTTCATATTCAAGGTTGGTGTAAAGTTATCTGCAGAATGTAAACTGATAAGGTTCATATTCAAGGAATGTAAACTGATCAAGGTTCATATTCATGTTTGTGTAAAGCTATCTGTGGATTAGTGTCCCAAGACACGGGAAGAGGAGGAGAACATGTCTTGTGTTCCATATGCGAGTGAAGTTGGAAGTTCGATTTATGCAATGGTCTCTACTAGACTGTAAATTGCAGATGCAGTGGGATTTCTAAGCAAGTATATGTCAAATACAGGGAAGGAGCATTGGACACAAGTAAAAACGTTTTTCAAGTATTTGTGTGGCCTTGCTAGCTATAGATTGTGCTACCAAGGAAGATCAGGAATGGGCAGAGTGGTGGATATACATGGCTTTGTGAATGCATAATGGGATGGAGATCTAGATCGTAGGAGATCTACAAGTGAGTATTTGTTTAACCTATGTCAAGGAGCAATAAATTGGATGATCAAAAGGCAGGTTGCAGTGGCACTTTCAACTACAGAAGTTGAATACATGGCAACCACTCATGTAAGTAAGGAAGTAGTATGGTTACAAATATTGTGTTCATGTATTGGGTTGGTACATCAAGCTATAAGGATAGATTGTGAAAGTCAAAGTGAAAATTTTCTTGTGAAGAACTCAGCTCATCATTCAAAGAAAAAGCATATTGATATTCAATATCACTTTGTGAGAGACATGGTTGAAGAAAATAAAGTATTGTTGATGAAGTTGGACACTTTGAAGAATGTTGTAGATTCATTAACAAAATTTGTGAGTGCTAAGAAGTTCTCTTGGTGTGAAGGATCCATGGGTATTGTTGCCCTGGATTGTTAACTATGTAACTCTGTAACCCCCTATATGCAAAGAAAAAACAAATTGGGAGAATTTTGGGTATATGTTATATTCTTTGCACGAGTAATAGTGGGATAATTTTGGGCATGTAGGGGTGTTTGAGGGGGGGTGAAGAACCCCTGAGAATTATTTTTTGTCTCAGGAAATGTGTCACATTTTTGGGCGGTTTTTCGGCACATGGTTTTTTGCCGATGGTTTTCTATTTACAGTTAAGGAATTAAGTTTGTTGACTAATCGAGGTCATTGGTTTATTGTTTTGGATGTCATTGGATCCTATATGTATATTTTATTGTAAACAATGTATCACCATGAATGAATATAGAATATGTTGGGGAAAAATCTTTGTGTAATGTTTGTATTTGTCATTGTATATTTTCTATTCTTTTACTGAAAATATGTTTGCATTAAATATTGTACAAGGTTAAAATATACAACTTTCATCTTGCATACATGTTTCTTCTTGTGTCTCGGGATGGTACAATTCTCTTCGTTAGGTACCAACAAAAATTTCAACCATATACCATCTTTGAGACTCATTACCAAGCTATCCTTCACTTAGTAACTTGGCCTATAGGGGCATCACTTCCATAATATCACCTTTCGGTCTCATTTCCCCCTAGGGTCACCCAGGATCCCCCCTTGTGTTGTATTTATCCTTCACTCAAGTGAGGGGAGGGTTTATCTAAGGTGACACTAGGTATATTCTCCCACCATTATCTCCATCCTGTGGATTGAGTCGATCTTTTCCCAACCTATAGTTTGTGCGATAACAGGGTTATTGGAATAAATATTTGATTTCATTATGAAAGGATTGGTGCTATAAATTATATAATGCAATCAAATATTTCTTCCAATAACCCAATGTGTTAATACTCATGGTCACATCTATGCAATTCATCCCCGCATTGATTCTGGAATATCACATATATCTATATAATGTATCCCACCATAGTGACTTGGAAGGTCTAGCCAATGCCTGAACACATCATCCAAAGTCTTCCATATTACTTGTTTTACCATTTGGATATCTTCCTATTCAACAAAAAATACAACACTAGGAATATAATCCTTTAGTTCTCTTCAATGTTGAAAAAGACATTTTAGGCCAAACATCAATTATGCGTAGGAAGATCAATGGACACTTGTGTAGCACTATAGCCTTTTTGTATCCAACTACATTATGGCCTCACACATGTTTGTATTTGCTAACATCCATTTCTACAATAGTAGTGTATCTCCTAATTTTCCTTGGTTATGATCTCATAACCAATATCACATGACATTAAATTTCGTATGATTGTATTCTAGCATTAAATAAAATTTGTATCATCAAGGCCCTCTACCTTTACCACATCTAGTGGAGTGTGAAGCTCATCATACCCGTAATTAAAATGTTGAATTTTCACTGAAGGAGCTCTTACATCAATAACCTTTAACATTTATGCATCATAAGCTACCAAATTCATACATGCATCATTGTCATCAACTTACTTTACATTACCTCATCCAATGGTATCTCATAGAGGGTCATAGTAATCCTTTACCAATCTTTTTTTTAACATTCTACCATCCTCGTTTTTTCTTTATGTGGATGGTGGTCATAAGAAACGACATCATCAATGCTTTCAACTATGCTATAAACCCTTTTGTTGGATACACGATCCACCATTGGTAATTTTTAACTAACATAACCTCATTGTTTCATATATAATAACATACTACTCTTAGTATATAAACATGTTATATATATGCCCAAGAATTTATACATGCACTAATGCACATCAATATGCACCAATCATTCACTCTTAGCATGAATACTAGTGCATATGCATTCCAAATTTATTATATGAATTATGTATCACTTCTCAGTATGTGCTATAGTGCATATTTGTTCCAGCTTCTTGCACTATATGTGGTTCTCCTTAATTCCATATGGATTCTTGTAGTCTTCCACACTCTCACTTTTTTCATCTATACACTATCTCTTCCTATCCAAACACCTTCTAACCAAGTCTAACTTGACCATCTTGCAATCCCACTGAAAATATCCTATTGGTATTGCAACCCCATTAGCACCTACCTCTACTTAGGGAATCCTATCCCAACTTTATCTTGCTAGAACCTTCTAGAACATTGTAATGTTGCACTTTATGTCATTCCATCTTATTTTCAAGAACTCTCCAACATAGAGATGTGTTTCTTATCGTATGATCCTTCTTAATATTTTCATTATAGAATCACTACTCTTTTGATGTCACACCCTTGGAATCCTCTACTATTATCTCTACTTGTCCATTGGATTTGTTAAATTTTTGGAAAAACCTCTTCACTTTATTGAGTAATTCTTTGTGAAGTTCCATTTTGTCCACCCATGACTAATATTCCCTTAATGGAATGTTGTATTTCTGCATTGAAACTTTTAAAGTGAATGAATCTTCATTATTCCATCCGCTAAATTCTTCACACTTGTACTGAGCTTCAACTGTGCACTTTGATAACATACGTCGTTTTCTTGCTTTAAATTTCTTTAATCATATTTTTTGACTTATAGTTAGACACTCTTCTAAGTCTTCATATACTAGTCCCTAGAGATTATTTGTCCATCCCTATGAATCACACATTACCTCAATAGCTCCTTATTATTTTGCAACATGCTTTTGCAATCGTGGTTACATTTCTACCTTCAAGGTTAAGGAAACTTACCTTACCTTTCTATGTATATTAATTCCATTCTTGACGTGATGACTGCATGTTTTTTTTTTTATAATCCTTGTTGATTTCTTTTTGCAAGTCATTCAAACTCTGTAACAACTAGCTATTAATTTGGTTTTTCTCTTTATAGGTTCTTATCTAACCTTTCATTATCTGCTCTATATCTCTTACTCTTTCCATGATTACTTGGCTATACATAGTAACAAACTACACTAGTTTTGATCCTTACATCTCTTTTCTTCATGATCACACCCTAGAACTATATTCTCTGATAGATCCATGCAATCTTGACTTATGGCATATGATCATCTAGTTAATAATCCCTTGACATAACACTTTCTTCTTGAGTATTCCCCTATTAATTTCTAGGCTATTACACTTCCAAATGTGCCTTAATATAATTAGAAATGTACCTTACTAAATTATATATGAATCCTTCCTGACTCAATACTTCGATTTGGTATGAACCTCTGTGATTTGAAATTATTTTCCAAAATTAAAACTATTCTGGAAATATTTCATTTTAAACAATTGCATTGTTCGTGATCAAAATGTAATTTCTTCTACAACTTGTTGAAGCTACCAAATGCTTCCTTTAAATTTCATTATAAGTTATTTTTTTTAATGTTCTTCATCTCTGTCGTTTTTTTTAATCTTCTTTATCTTTCTCATTTTCTTTATTTATGCACTATTTCACGCCATCTTTATCTTTTTATAACACCAAATAATTTTGTCACAGTGATATATCACATGACCAAATTTTATCCATTGTGACAAATAAATTTTGGCATGGTGATATATTGCATGGCCAAATTTTATCCATTGCACCAAATAAATTTTCATCATGTGACGTATCACATTCCACAATTTTAATCCATGGGACATCTTTATTGCACTTCATAAATTTATTTTATGTGATGTATCACACTTAAATTTTTTTCGTTCAAGACATTGCATCACAATTTTTTATCTTTTTGATTTCTTCAATTTTTTGTCTAAGTCCTTCTATCCATCCTTCCTTATCTTTTTCACTTCCGATTTTTTTTTCTTTGTGATGCATTGCATCGTAAACTTTTATAGTCCAATATGTTACACCCTTTAAACTTTTCTTTATTGCATCTATTGAAACTTTCTTATTGTGCATTTTATTGCAACAATTTTGTTTTGGTGTGATACATCACACTGGAATAAAATTTTATTTTGTGTGATATGCAATCCTTCTCATAAAAAATTCAAAAAACTTTTCGAAGTGTTGAGTCCACTTCCTTCCAATAATATCGTGTTGCATGAAATTATTCTCATGCTATATATGCTATATCACATGAAAATTATTTTCGTGTGATGTATGTTATATTACATGAAAAATATCTGCATGTAATACATTGAAATTTCTCCAAAAGAGCAAGTCTTGAAGCCCTTCTCAAAAGAAGGAAGATTTCTTCTCAAGTGGCATGTCACAAATTACAAATAATTGATGCGAAACAATGTAGATGGACAATCTTTTGGAAACATTATTTTTTGGGACACATTGTATCACACATATAAATTGTTCACGTGATACACAAAAATTCCTTCAACTTTGCTAAGTCTCAAGTCTTCTTCTTGATGATGAGGCTATGTCACATGAAAATTATTTTTACTCAGCGTACACTATATTGCACGAATACTGTTTTCATGTGATACATAGAAACTTTCCAAATAAAATATATGTCTTGTGGGTGTACTGCACAACCAGAAATGTTGGAATCCTTTGTGATGTATCTTACCAAAATCATTTTGGTGTGATACATTGCGTCACAACAAAATTATTTTTGTTTGATACACAAAACTCTTCATTTTTCCAAGAAATTTTTTAATTCTTTAACCCATTTCCTAGGCTAGAACATTGTCTCGGACAAAAAATAATTTCATGCGATATAAACTATATCGCATGAAAAATATTTTCATGTGATACACACAAACATTTAGCTTTATTTTTGACACACATTCATTTTTCCAAAATTTGAACTTGTGATTGTTGTGGAACCCATGGAATCAACATTTGAGTTCATTTTGACCTTTTAGTTTCCAAATAGACTCTCAAAGTAGAAAACCCCATTACAAAAACCAAAATTTGGGGACCTCGACCTTGGTTTTTTAGGCTAGAAAAATTCAACTTTTCCCCAGCTTCCACATAGAATGAAACTTTGTTGTTATTTAGAAAACCCATTTTTACACAATATGTTTTCACAATTGACGATGTTCACTTATCCTCTATCATCCACAACATAAAATCCTTTATTGTTGAGGAAGAATATTTCTTTCGAACAAGTAAAAAGGGTCAATAAAGCCCTATTTCAAGAGAGTGTTGTGTGTTGCACCATTGCAGCATGTAACACCCTTAACTGTCACATGTTGCACCACTGTAAGGTGTGAAAATGTATTAGTTTTATCTACTATAGGGTGCGACATTGTATAAAAGAGGAGAAAAGGATGAAATTCATGAAGTTTCTATAAGATAAGGTTCAGATATGAGGTGTCCTCTGATCCGTTTGGATCTCACCCATACTCCTAATTTTCGGAGATCCTAACCTCTCATCATAACCTCCTTTTAAATCTATAAAAAGGACATTCTCTCATAAGGAAAGGCTAATAGTTAATCGAGAATAATGGTTGATATATTTTTTCTTCTAGTTTGTGATTATAACATTTCCAACATTTCTTTGGCCTTGAGAGATTCAATCTAACAAAAAGTAGTCAGTTGATGCTTATGGATCTCATGGATGCATTGTGGGTATTAGAGCAATGAACTTGTTCGAAGGAGATTAAATACACCAAGGCATTGGTTATAACTCTTCCACTATTTATCAATATAGTAACATATTCTCTTTTGTGTAAAGATTGTTAATTATCTTTATTACATTTCTTCTTGGTCATTTGTATAGATTTATCAAAATATTATGGTTTGTTTCATTGGTTAGTTTGTGTCCTTATGCAGGTTTCTATCCCAAGGATTTGGATCAAGTTGGAAGCTACAATTAGCAAGGACGACCTTCAGTCAGAATTTAAGAGTCTAGTCTTTACTCATCATTATTTTGTTTGTATGAATCTAAGGAAAGAAACATGTTATGTGTTGTTTTTTTGGTGTAGACCCCCGAACCCTCAGATCGAGGTTCACACAAGATCGATCGAAATATGCTCTTAGAGTCTAATTGACTCTTTGATTTCCCCTCGAGAAATATCTCATACACTCACAGTGTATCCACAGGTCCTTTGTAAAACTTGCCCTATGTAGACTGAACCCAGGCGCGAGCCTTATTCTCCTATATGACCATGATATGGTATTTTCACAGACATCCCTCGCTTCTTGGAAGTTCACGAGTTCAGGTGTTGAACTCTCGTGCTTCTCTTCTATGAAACCCCGAGACGCGATAGTCAGCAGTGGTTTGGATTTCCTTTCTCCCTTTTCACAACTCGCAATCTCGCGAATTGGAGTGTAGACCCTTTGAGCTTCCCCTTTGTGAAATCTGAGATGCGATAGGGTAACTATGGTTGACCCCTCAATGTGTGAATACATTCCACTTGTCACCCTTGCGGTCCCCACCTGACATATGTGCCACGCATTCACATGAGCTCTCGGTTCTTCGCCACTTTGCAACTCCTGCACTATTCCTCTGTCCCTTCAAATCTCCAAACCTCGAAATGAGAGTTCATAGGAGATCCGAAGGCCCTCGTTGGATTGAATCTATCGACCCTACTTATCCTAAGCTTATAATTAGAAAAGAAAATTCTTTAACTCCCCTTGCTCCTTTACAAGATCTAACGATTCTCGGGTCTTCGGTACTTCTCCATGGAGAATTTCGGCCGTTCAATTTCTTCCACCAACACCTCTATGAAATGAATCAATGTTCCTTCGCCGAAATTTATCCTCCTGCAAAACAACTTCACCTTGCTTCCCTTTGAATACTTCAAAGGCACTAACCCTCCTGAGCTTTCTTTGCAAACTCTAGTCTCCAAAAAGACTCATGTGTGCACTCCTTCAAATACTTCTAAGTATTTGATTCTCCCGACTCTGTGCACCTTCTGTAACAATAGTCCTTCAACTCTCCCTTATGGTTGATAAATTATAAGCTTTCAACCAGCCTGCGCACACCTTGCATGGCTTTTGTGCTTCACTTGCACTTCTGCTGGAATGAGAACAATGGTATCCCTCCTGAGATTTCAGAGATAAACTCTGAACCTTGTCAACACACACCTTGCAAACGCTTTCACTGCACTCCTTGCAGGAACTTCTCACTCAGAAAGAGAAACAATTGAAACTCATTCACTCTCTCTCTCTCAGACTTCAAACATTCAATATGAAATCCTACATACACACAGTATTAAAAAAAATGCATAACAAAGAGAATGAAACAACTATCAACATACCATTCAACATGTATAAACAAAAAACATCATAACACCATGAGCCTGATTCAAATCTTCATATATTAATTCAAAGCTTCTGTACATGGGTTCTTCTCTACAACTTTATACTACAACTTCCTCTTCTTCTACGCTATGATAATGTTACAATTACGATGAATGTCATAATAAAAATATGAGGGTGTCTATATCCATTTTCCCTCCTAGTCTCTAAACTATCTAATCTATTAATTCAAACCTACCTACGTTCATTAACTATGCATAAATTCCTTAATGTTTTACAGATGAGAGCAATCGCTCAAGATCTGTTTACAACCTCCAAGATATAAATGCAAGTACGCCATTTTCCTAACTATTACATTAATATCCGATCCCTTAAACTTTCAAAACATTTCAAAACGTGAAAAATGTGTGTTGTGCTTTCCAGCTATCCTTCACCTCCACACTCGCTTGATTGCTTATGATGCTCCTGCATCATTTGTTCTACTTTTTGGTTCCCAAACTAGGGAGATCGATTTTTGTCCACACAAAAAAATATGTTCGTAAACACCCATGAAGGCCCAATGCTGCAACCAAGGATCTAATACCATCCTAGAATAAACTCATTACCAACAAAAATGAAATACTCTTATACCCATTAAAAAATACATGCATGCAACAAGATAAAGTTCTCACATAACTATCAATAATTTAAAAAAGGTGAATGCATATTATTAACCACAACCAACATTCAAAAGCAATAAAATACAATAGTGAAACACACCATTTAGAAAAGCACAGAGATAAGAACACTCATATTTAAGGAAAACACCAACCGGTTGCATATGATGGATGTTCATCCCAACCATAGACTTTGATATTCCATTTATGTCAACAACAAGACACCCCCAAGCTATGGATATGAGTCCATAAGGAAGGAATGCTTCCTAAGGATGGTTATTGTCCACTCAACATCCCAATACCCAAAATACTAATTCCTACAACAATTCCAATCCACTAACTCTCTTTCCCCTCATCTTACACAACCCAATAAATGGGATCTCTTTCTCTACCACACAATCCCTCAAACTATCCCACTTCCCTCTAGGGATCCAACATAAAATGGCCAGGAAATATGTTAGTTGGGGACTCCAATAATCTCAAGTGCAATAGGAGTGATCACAACAACCTTCTCAAGGATCTTGAGCATTTTTCCTCAAAAAAAAGTCATTTACAACCACAATGGCCCAATTATCCATGCAATTCTAGCTCCAACAAGTTGTCTTCCATATCCACTATGTATTTCTTCCATTTCTAGCACCAAACTCTTATTTCCCCCTCTTATACCTACCTATAAAAACTCCCCCCTCTCTATACTCGAATTTTCTTTTCTTCTTCTCCATGCATGGTGACTCTTACATTTCCCCAAAAAGATTGTACCTAGTTCATGCTATAATAACTAGATGAAATGACTATTTCATTCCCCTCTTAAAAGCATGTACTTTAACCCATTCTTCAATAACTAGGTGAGATGACTTTGCCCACCAACCTCTTTGTAAGGTCTGTAAAAATAGAACCTTATAAAACATAATTTAAATAAAGAAATGCTATAATAATTTTTTTACTGTTCTCTATTCATCATAATAACAACTCACTATTCAACAGAATTTAAAAATGAGAGCAGCATGATAATGAATAACATGTTTAGCATAAAAAAAAATGAACAATATAAAAATAATTAACAAAGCATAATAATGATGATAAATACCTCAAACTGATGATGTTTTGAAACTTTGACCCAAGCTGAAGCTCTGCCCAAAACTGACTAACCTCCTAGCCAACTAGGACCAACCTATCATGATCCCTAGCCCCATTATTCCTTATGGTTTCCTAGCCCCCGAGCCCAAAATTCTCAGCAACAAGTGCCCCCTATGAAGGTCCTAAAGAAAACCCCTCAATTAAAACCCAAATGAAACCAAAACCCAAATGAAACTAGTAATCTAGATGTAGTCCAAAACTGTTCCTCCCTTCACCTTCTCGCTCTCCCATAAATTAAAATATCCTGACCCCAAAAAGAGCTCTCCCTTCCCGAGTGATTTTCCTTGCCTTATGTCCCTTCCCTTTCATTATCCACTGCCTTATCCCCACATTAAAACTCAACCACCTTATCCCCCGATTAAACCTGAACCACCTTATCCCCCCATTAAACCTGAACCACCTTATCCCCCATTCCATAAATGGGTCCATCTACCAATACAATAAGTCTCCAAAATAAAAATTAATAATTTATTAAACTAATATTCATTAAACAAATATTTAATCATGATAATTAATTAATTAATTAGGGTTGTTACATACACCCACCCTTNCATTTTTTATCACCAATAGGAACATACAACAGTTCTATCATTTCTGTCTATATGAATATATATATATATATAACCCTACTTAATGATTACT
The DNA here is from genome assembly GCA_000966675.3 of Picea glauca. Classification (NCBI taxonomy): domain Eukaryota; kingdom Viridiplantae; phylum Streptophyta; class Pinopsida; order Pinales; family Pinaceae; genus Picea; species Picea glauca. The sequence continues at coordinate 92,815 of JZKD02S1371378.1, forward strand.
AGGAACATACAATAGTTCTTTTATTTCTGCAAAGTGAGGACATATATATTTATATACCATCATCACATAAACCATCACATTCCTAACAACTAATAATCAAGTAGAATATTGAAAAGGAATGCAAGTAAAGGTACATATCTGAAAACTTGATGCTCGGATACAAATGGAACATCCACGTTCCACCCAACCATAGAACAGAACAACCAAGTTTACCTTCCTTGTTCACCCCCTAGCCTAACCATGAGTCCATAAGGGAAAACTGAAATGATCCTCCTTATCTACAGTCACCATCCACAGATCAAAAATTCCTTTTCCTCACACTAACAGTGTTCATAACAACAAGTAGTTTCATTTCTCCAAAATACTAAGCAGTGTCCTGCCTCCTCCATATGTTGTTTTTATATGCATCTTGTGCCTAGGTATTTCCTTCCCTCCTTGGGAAATTCATAGATTTACAAAATTTCCCTAATGTTTAGGTTCTTCTAGTGGTCAAATCCCAAATTTTCCACATGTAAAAATAAGCCTTGAGGTAACTCAAATATTTTCCCCACTCGTGGAGTCATGGTCAACTATTTTTAACCTGGTTGTTCCATTTGTCTTCCAACATTTAATTTATAAAAAAAATGTCTTTCCCATGTGTCAAAATAAAAGAAGTTATTTGGCCAAGTCAAATCTTTGCCCAATAGTCATAAGTAATTAATTACAATAATAAAATTCCAAATTCGGATTTTCCATAAATGGAAAATAATATCTCAATCCAAATTTTCTAAAAACGGAAATTTATTCCCAAATACACTTAGAATTTAATATTATGATATTTTTGGGGATATTACAAAAGAAGCTACAACAAGTTTGAATCATTAAGCACTAAAGTGAAATTCTACAAGTGCAAAAACTTTGGACACATAGCCAAAACTTTTAGAATGACAATCCCTCCTAGAGAATCATAACAGAATAAGAAGAGTCACATACAAGAACATCAGAAGATAACATGGATAAGAAAGAAGAATCAATATAACAATGAAGAATGCACACTCACTCCACAAGCTAAGCATAAGAAACATGGTCAATATGTTGACAATGGTTGATTAAATCACATGACAGGTGATGAAGATAGGTTTCTAACATTAAGAAAGGAAATAGATGGATCAATTTCCTTTGGAAATGATGACTCAACTAGAATCATTGAAAAGGTCATAGTCATAATTGGAAACAAGGATACCAAGGAAGGAAATGTTCAACTAGTGGAAGATATGAAACATAATATTGTAAGTGTAAGTAAAATGTGTTACCAAGCTCAGAATATTGTGTTTGATTCACAGAAATGTGAGATAAGAAAAGAAGTCTCAGGAAAATTGGTTGCAACAACTGTAAGAAATTCAAGCAACATATATGTATTAAGTAAAATTGGAAATGAAAAGTGGTGTCTAGGGAAGGAAGATGAAGTTTGGGTATGGAACATAAGAATGGGTCACATAAACTTCGATAAGCTCGGAAAATTCAACAAAAATGAAGAATTAATGAGATTTCTATGGTTGGGATTTTCGGTGTTGATTGGCATAGCCACAGTTTTGTCAATAGATTGTCAACGTTTCTGATCCAAATTAGGATCCATCTTTAGGACAATGAGCCCGGGTTAAAAACATGGGAAGAGCTAGTATAAATATTGGAAGTGTGGGGAAATAACTTAGGTGTCGGCTAAGTTTTTAGTAGAATTATGAAATTAATTCTTTGTTTAAGATTTTTAGGGTTCCTTATTTTGATTATTTAAGGATTATACTAAATTATTATTAATTTAAGGTTTTAATCTTTATTTATGTTCTAGGGTTTAATTATTAGGTATTATGTGAATTATTTAGGTTTTTTTTTAGGGTTTTATCTATTGAAAAAACTGTGGCTATTGAAAAAATTGTGGCTATTCCGATCAACACCGAAAAATGAAGAAGTCAGATAAATTCCCTAGATCAGAAATCCAACCAACACTTTATGAAATCATTGTATATGAGGAAACCAAACAAATACTAGGTTCAAGTCAAAGGAATACTCAACGACAAGACCACTGGAAATTGTGCATACTCATCTAGTTGGATCATCTAGAGAAAAGGGTTTAAAAGGTAAGCAATACTTTATGTTATTGGTTGATAATTATACAAGAATGAATGCATTTGTTTTTCTGAGGAATAAGTCAGAATCATTTGAAAACTTGAAGTTATAGAAGGAAATGGTTGAAAATTAAATGGATTCAAAAATCAAATGCTTGAGATATGATAATGGAGGAGAGTTTACTTCAAAGGAATTTATGGATTTATGCAACAAGCATGGTACAAAAAGACAATTCTTAGTTGCTAGAACAACTCAACATAATGGGGTTGTCGAAGAAAGAAAAAGACAATACAGGAAATGGATCGAACAATGTTAATGGATTCCAAGTTGAAATACGTTTTTTGGACACATGAAATACATACAATAGTTCACATTTAAAACATATTAATTCTCAGTAACAAAAGTGACAAAACTCCTTAGAATATATGGAAAGGAAGACCAACAAATGTGAAGCACTTGAGAGTATTTGGAAGCAAATGCTACATCAAAAGAGAATATGATAGAATGGTAAAGTTTGATTCTCATGTATACAAAGGTGTACTTGTTGGTTACTAAAGTACAATGAAAACATACCAATTTTACATTCTAAGTCTCAATAAAGTTGTGGAAAACATCAATGTAATGGTTGATGAGACAAGTGGGCGAAAATTAAAGGAAGAAGAAAAAGAGTGAGTGGAAAAGGTTTATAAAGAAGAATCAAAGAATGAAGAAGAAACATAAGGGGAAGATGAAAAATATCAAATAGAAGTAGAGGATAAAGAAAAACAAGTATCTCCAAAGACACCTAGCTAATGAATATCGAAACCATTCATCAGATCCAATTATCGGGAACAAAGATGTAGGAGTTGAGACTAGAAGAAGAATTTATTCACCAGAACAACTCCACCTTGTTGGGTATGTGTTATATTATTGGTGTGTCGGTAGGTTTGAGGATGGAGAAATCCACCCGCACGGGGGTTCGGGGGAAGCGCCCTCGAGAAATGTTTTTTTCCTTGGGAAATGTTTTGCATTTTTGCGAGGTTTTTCAGCACATAGTTTTTGTCGATGGTTTTCTATTTTTGGTTAAGGAATTAGGGTTGTTGACTAATCCAGTTCATTGGGTTAGGGTTTTGGATGTCACTAGATCCTATATGTATATTTTATTGTAAACAATGTAACAATATGAATGAATATAGAATATGTTGGTTTTCCCGGTTTGGGTTTCCAAGGGAAAAATCTTTGTGTAATGTTTTTATTTGTCAATGTATCTTTTATGTTCTTTTACTGAAAATATGTTTGCAGTAAACATTGTACAAGATTAAAATCTACATTTGGTATCAGATCTTTGTTGGCATCAGGGGGATGCCTTTGTGGTCAAGGGTTTGGCTCGGGATTGTGATAATCATTATTATAGAGGGAGATATGTGGTATTCATTTTTTAGGTGAAAATAAATGGAAAGAAATTCAAAAATGGAGAGTGAGAAGTTTAAAGGGAAACGTTTTGAGTTGTGGAAGCTCAAGATGGAACATCCATTGGTGGATATAGATCAGTGTATCATGGTAGATCTAGGTACTACACCTACAAGAAATTCAATATATGACTGGAAAAAGTTGGATCAGAAGGAGAAGAGAACAATCCGACTGTGTCTCTCATATTTAGTATTATCAAATGTGGCAGAGGAAGCTACAACCAAGGAATTATGGGATAAGTTGAGGAATTTGTATCATTCTATGTCCCTAGTAAATAAACTATTCCTGAGAAAGAAGTTCTATAATTTGAGGATGAGAGATGGAGGTTTGATGGTAGAGAATTTAAACGATTTCAATACTGTGGTAACTCACTTATAATCTCTTGAGATTAAAATTTCAGATGAAGATAACTATATCAGTTTACTGTGTTATTTACCAGATTTGTGGGATAGTCTGGTTGTGGCCATAGGTAGTAATACAACTGTCTTGAAGTTTGATTAAGTGGTCTCATCCTTATTGTCAGAAGAGATAATACAGAAGAATATGGAAGGACAAATCACATACACATTATTTGCAAGAGGATGCTATGAGGAAAGAAATAAATCTAAGTTCTCAAGTGGGAGATATAAATATAAGGGTATGTCTAAATCTCCTAGAAAGTTTTTAAAGGTATTTTGGAGATGTGGGAAAGAAGGGCACTACAAAAAGCAATGTAGATCTAAAGTTGAGAAAAAGAAGGGATATGAAGAATCTCCTTCGACAGAATAGAATACCTACAAGGAAGAAGGAGGGGATATGTACTTGGCTTCTTCAAGAATAGATGCAGATCATGAGGCATGGTTGGTTGACTTAGGTGCATCCTTTCATATGACTCCCCACACAGAGTCGTTATGTGAATATGAAAGGTATGATGGAGGTAATGTTTTAGTAGGTGATGATTCCATAACCAAAATCATCAGACGAGGAAAATCCAAGTTGAGGCTCATAGATGGAAGGATTAGAACACTAAATGGTGTTCTACACATCCTATATTTGGCCAGGAATTTGATTTATGTAAGAAAAATGGACGATGCAGGTGTAAAAACAATATTTGAAAAGTAAACCTGCAGGATGGTTTGAGGAGAAATGGTGTTGTTGAAAGGAGTTCGGTTTAGAAATTTGTATAAGATGAAAGGAAACACTATTAGTGATGGGTATAATAGTTTCATTGTTTATGATATTGGATTTGAAGAAGAAATAAATCCTACAGTCTTTCGATAAAAGGTTATGATGTGGCATCAAAGACTAGGAAATATCAGAGAGAAGGGTCTTCGACTACTACATGGTAAAAGTATGGTTGAAGGTATATATAACTACTATTTAGGTTTTTATTTATGTGAACATTGTGTATATGGGAAGCCAAATTGGGTAATATTCCCTTTTTATGTGACAAGGGAATAAGGAATTTTACAACTAGTTCACAGTGATGTTTTTGGACCTGTATCGGTCCCATCACTGGGACAATCTATGTACTATGTCTCATTTATAGATGAATTCTCAAGGAATACTTGGATATATTTCCTCAGGAAGAAATCTAAAGTCTTTGACAGGTTTAAAGAGTTTAAGGCTCTTATTGAGAATGAAACATACAAAATAATTAAGGTGTTGAGGAAATATAATGGAGAAGAGTTTTGCAGGAATGAATTTAAATAATTATATAAGAAGTGTGGTGTAGAAAAGAATAATACTAATCCATATACACCTCATAATAAGGGAGTTGCAGAAAGGATGAACAAGACGTTGATGGAAAAATCAAGGTGCATGCTCAGTGGTGCCTGGTTACGACAATAATTTTGGGCAGAAGCAGTGGATACTGCATGTTACCTAGTCAACAGATCACCCTCATCAATGCTGAATGAAAAGACTGCACAAGAGGTATTGACTATTAAGAAACCTTCTCTCACACATATCAAGGTTTTTGTATGTGATGCATATGTTCATGTTCCAAAGGAAAACAAGAGTAAGCTAGATAAGAAGGCTGAAAAGTGTATCTTTATTGGATATAAATGTGGTCTCAAAGGTTATAAGCTTTGGAACCCAGAAAATAAGAAGGTAGTGTATAGCCAAGATGTGGTATTTAGAGAAATAAAGGATGTTGTTAAACATGAAGTCCTACCAAGTAAGGAAGAACGAGAGAAAATAGAGTTTGATTTAAAGGATGATGAGTCAGACTCTACAGAAGAACATGAATCAGAAAAAGAAGATCCTCATACTCCAGTATTGAGGAGATCAATTCGAGAAAGAAGGCTACCGAAAGGTATACTCCATCTGATGTCCGTTCAATTTTTTCTTTGTGTATTATTGATGATGATCCTAGAACTGTCAGGGAGGCAGTGGATTCAGAGCATGGAAATATCTGGGAAAGGGGCATTGACAAAGAAATGGCATATTTGGATAAGAATGAGGATTGGGAACTAGTGTAGTTATCGACTGGAATAAATCCCATTGGAAGAAAATGGGTATTTAAAAATAAGTTGAATGGAGAAGGAAAAGTGGAGAAATACAAAGCTCGGTTAGCAGCAAAGGCTTGTTCCCAGGTTGAGGGAATTGATTTTGGTGATATTTTTTCTCTTGTTTCCAAGTTAACCTCTATAATATTTTTGTTATATGTTACTACTGCATTTGATTTTGAAGAAGAATAGATGGATGTGAAGAAAAAATTCCTACATGGGGATCTGGAAGAAGAAATCTATATGAAGCAACCATAAGGAAGGAGTTGGTATACAGGCTAAAAGAGTCCCTGTATGGTTTAAAACAATCACCAAGGATGTGCTATCAAAACTTTGATACTTATATGCTGGGACTTGGCTTCACAAGAAGAAAAGAGGATCACTATGTGTATTTTAAATTAATAGGTGATCATTTGATTTATTTGGTTTTCTATGTGGATGACATGTTGTTGATAGGAAAAAACAAGGAGATTATCCAAGATGTGAAAACTCAGTTGTCCTCAAAATTTGACATGAAGGATCCCGGTGCTTCAAATTTCATTTTGGGCATGGAAATTAAAAGAGATCGAAAAAAGAGGAAACTCTGGTTCAAGGTTCATATTCAAGGTTGGTGTAAAGTTATCTGCAGAATGTAAACTGATAAGGTTCATATTCAAGGAATGTAAACTGATCAAGGTTCATATTCATGTTTGTGTAAAGCTATCTGTGGATTAGTGTCCCAAGACACGGGAAGAGGAGGAGAACATGTCTTGTGTTCCATATGCGAGTGAAGTTGGAAGTTCGATTTATGCAATGGTCTCTACTAGACTGTAAATTGCAGATGCAGTGGGATTTCTAAGCAAGTATATGTCAAATACAGGGAAGGAGCATTGGACACAAGTAAAAACGTTTTTCAAGTATTTGTGTGGCCTTGCTAGCTATAGATTGTGCTACCAAGGAAGATCAGGAATGGGCAGAGTGGTGGATATACATGGCTTTGTGAATGCATAATGGGATGGAGATCTAGATCGTAGGAGATCTACAAGTGAGTATTTGTTTAACCTATGTCAAGGAGCAATAAATTGGATGATCAAAAGGCAGGTTGCAGTGGCACTTTCAACTACAGAAGTTGAATACATGGCAACCACTCATGTAAGTAAGGAAGTAGTATGGTTACAAATATTGTGTTCATGTATTGGGTTGGTACATCAAGCTATAAGGATAGATTGTGAAAGTCAAAGTGAAAATTTTCTTGTGAAGAACTCAGCTCATCATTCAAAGAAAAAGCATATTGATATTCAATATCACTTTGTGAGAGACATGGTTGAAGAAAATAAAGTATTGTTGATGAAGTTGGACACTTTGAAGAATGTTGTAGATTCATTAACAAAATTTGTGAGTGCTAAGAAGTTCTCTTGGTGTGAAGGATCCATGGGTATTGTTGCCCTGGATTGTTAACTATGTAACTCTGTAACCCCCTATATGCAAAGAAAAAACAAATTGGGAGAATTTTGGGTATATGTTATATTCTTTGCACGAGTAATAGTGGGATAATTTTGGGCATGTAGGGGTGTTTGAGGGGGGGTGAAGAACCCCTGAGAATTATTTTTTGTCTCAGGAAATGTGTCACATTTTTGGGCGGTTTTTCGGCACATGGTTTTTTGCCGATGGTTTTCTATTTACAGTTAAGGAATTAAGTTTGTTGACTAATCGAGGTCATTGGTTTATTGTTTTGGATGTCATTGGATCCTATATGTATATTTTATTGTAAACAATGTATCACCATGAATGAATATAGAATATGTTGGGGAAAAATCTTTGTGTAATGTTTGTATTTGTCATTGTATATTTTCTATTCTTTTACTGAAAATATGTTTGCATTAAATATTGTACAAGGTTAAAATATACAACTTTCATCTTGCATACATGTTTCTTCTTGTGTCTCGGGATGGTACAATTCTCTTCGTTAGGTACCAACAAAAATTTCAACCATATACCATCTTTGAGACTCATTACCAAGCTATCCTTCACTTAGTAACTTGGCCTATAGGGGCATCACTTCCATAATATCACCTTTCGGTCTCATTTCCCCCTAGGGTCACCCAGGATCCCCCCTTGTGTTGTATTTATCCTTCACTCAAGTGAGGGGAGGGTTTATCTAAGGTGACACTAGGTATATTCTCCCACCATTATCTCCATCCTGTGGATTGAGTCGATCTTTTCCCAACCTATAGTTTGTGCGATAACAGGGTTATTGGAATAAATATTTGATTTCATTATGAAAGGATTGGTGCTATAAATTATATAATGCAATCAAATATTTCTTCCAATAACCCAATGTGTTAATACTCATGGTCACATCTATGCAATTCATCCCCGCATTGATTCTGGAATATCACATATATCTATATAATGTATCCCACCATAGTGACTTGGAAGGTCTAGCCAATGCCTGAACACATCATCCAAAGTCTTCCATATTACTTGTTTTACCATTTGGATATCTTCCTATTCAACAAAAAATACAACACTAGGAATATAATCCTTTAGTTCTCTTCAATGTTGAAAAAGACATTTTAGGCCAAACATCAATTATACGTAGGAAGATCAATGGACACTTGTGTAGCACTATAGCCTTTTTGTATCCAACTACATTATGGCCTCACACATGTTTGGATTTGCTAACATCCATTTCTACAATAGTAGTGTATCTCCTAATTTTTCTTGGTTATGATCTCATAACCAATATCACATGACATTAAATTTCGTATGATTGTATTCTAGCATTAAATGAAATTTGTATCATCAAGGCCCTCTACCTTTACCACATCTAGTGGAGTGTGAAGCTCATCATACCCGTAATTCAAATGTTGAATTTTCACTGAAGGAGCTCTTACATCAATTCCCTTTAACATTTATGCATCATAAGCTACCAAATTCATACATGCATCATTGTCATCAACTTACTTTACATTACCTCATCCAATGGTATCTCATAGAGGGTCATAGTATTCCTTTACCAATCTTTTTTTTAACATTCTACCATCCTCGTTTTTTCTTTATGTGGATGGTGGTCATAAGAAACGACATCATCAATGCTTTCAACTATGCTATAAACCCTTTTGTTGGATACACGATCCACCATTGGTAATTTTTAACTAACATAACCTCATTGTTTCATATATAATAACATACTACTCTTAGTATATAAACATGTTATATATATGCCCAAGAATTTATACATGCACTAATGCACATCAATATGCACCAATCATTCACTCTTAGCATGAATACTAGTGCATATGCATTCCAAATTTATTATATGAATTATGTATCACTTCTCAGTATGTGCTATAGTGCATATTTGTTCCAGCTTCTTGCACTATATGTGGTTCTCCTTAATTCCATATGGATTCTTGTAGTCTTCCACACTCTCACTTTTTTCATCTATACACTATCTCTTCCTATCCAAACACCTTCTAACCAAGTCTAACTTGACCATCTTGCAATCCCACTGAAAATATCCTATTGGTATTGCAACCCCATTAGCACCTACCTCTACTTAGGGAATCCTATCCCAACTTTATCTTGCTAGAACCTTCTAGAACATTGTAATGTTGCACTTTATGTCATTCCATCTTATTTTCAAGAACTCTCCAACATAGAGATGTGTTTCTTATCGTATGATCCTTCTTAATATTTTCATTATAGAATCACTACTCTTTTGATGTCACACCCTTGGAATCCTCTACTATTATCTCTACTTGTCCATTGGATTTGTTAAATTTTTGGAAAAACCTCTTCACTTTATTGAGTAATTCTTTGTGAAGTTCCATTTTGTCCACCCATGACTAATATTCCCTTAATGGAATGTTGTATTTCTGCATTGAAACTTTTAAAGTGAATGAATCTTCATTATTCCATCCGCTAAATTCTTCACACTTGTACTGAGCTTCAACTGTGCACTTTGATAACATACGTCGTTTTCTTGCTTTAAATTTCTTTAATCATATTTTTTGACTTATAGTTAGACACTCTTCTAAGTCTTCATATACTAGTCCCTAGAGATTATTTGTCCATCCCTATGAATCACACATTACCTCAATAGCTCCTTATTATTTTGCAACATGCTTTTGCAATCGTGGTTACATTTCTACCTTCAAGGTTAAGGAAACTTACCTTACCTTTCTATGTATATTAATTCCATTCTTGACGTGATGACTGCATGTTTTTTTTTTTATAATCCTTGTTGATTTCTTTTTGCAAGTCATTCAAACTCTGTAACAACTAGCTATTAATTTGGTTTTTCTCTTTATAGGTTCTTATCTAACCTTTCATTATCTGCTCTATATCTCTTACTCTTTCCATGATTACTTGGCTATACATAGTAACAAACTACACTAGTTTTGATCCTTACATCTCTTTTCTTCATGATCACACCCTAGAACTATATTCTCTGATAGATCCATGCAATCTTGACTTATGGCATATGATCATCTAGTTAATAATCCCTTGACATAACACTTTCTTCTTGAGTATTCCCCTATTAATTTCTAGGCTATTACACTTCCAAATGTGCCTTAATATAATTAGAAATGTACCTTACTAAATTATATATGAATCCTTCCTGACTCAATACTTCGATTTGGTATGAACCTCTGTGATTTGAAATTATTTTCCAAAATTAAAACTATTCTGGAAATATTTCATTTTAAACAATTGCATTGTTCGTGATCAAAATGTAATTTCTTCTACAACTTGTTGAAGCTACCAAATGCTTCCTTTAAATTTCATTATAAGTTATTTTTTTTAATGTTCTTCATCTCTGTCGTTTTTTTTAATCTTCTTTATCTTTCTCATTTTCTTTATTTATGCACTATTTCACGCCATCTTTATCTTTTTATAACACCAAATAATTTTGTCACAGTGATATATCACATGACCAAATTTTATCCATTGTGACAAATAAATTTTGGCATGGTGATATATTGCATGGCCAAATTTTATCCATTGCACCAAATAAATTTTCATCATGTGACGTATCACATTCCACAATTTTAATCCATGGGACATCTTTATTGCACTTCATAAATTTATTTTATGTGATGTATCACACTTAAATTTTTTTCGTTCAAGACATTGCATCACAATTTTTTATCTTTTTGATTTCTTCAATTTTTTGTCTAAGTCCTTCTATCCATCCTTCCTTATCTTTTTCACTTCCGATTTTTTTTTCTTTGTGATGCATTGCATCGTAAACTTTTATAGTCCAATATGTTACACCCTTTAAACTTTTCTTTATTGCATCTATTGAAACTTTCTTATTGTGCATTTTATTGCAACAATTTTGTTTTGGTGTGATACATCACACTGGAATAAAATTTTATTTTGTGTGATATGCAATCCTTCTCATAAAAAATTCAAAAAACTTTTCGAAGTGTTGAGTCCACTTCCTTCCAATAATATCGTGTTGCATGAAATTATTCTCATGCTATATATGCTATATCACATGAAAATTATTTTCGTGTGATGTATGTTATATTACATGAAAAATATCTGCATGTAATACATTGAAATTTCTCCAAAAGAGCAAGTCTTGAAGCCCTTCTCAAAAGAAGGAAGATTTCTTCTCAAGTGGCATGTCACAAATTACAAATAATTGATGCGAAACAATGTAGATGGACAATCTTTTGGAAACATTATTTTTTGGGACACATTGTATCACACATATAAATTGTTCACGTGATACACAAAAATTCCTTCAACTTTGCTAAGTCTCAAGTCTTCTTCTTGATGATGAGGCTATGTCACATGAAAATTATTTTTACTCAGCGTACACTATATTGCACGAATACTGTTTTCATGTGATACATAGAAACTTTCCAAATAAAATATATGTCTTGTGGGTGTACTGCACAACCAGAAATGTTGGAATCCTTTGTGATGTATCTTACCAAAATCATTTTGGTGTGATACATTGCGTCACAACAAAATTATTTTTGTTTGATACACAAAACTCTTCATTTTTCCAAGAAATTTTTTAATTCTTTAACCCATTTCCTAGGCTAGAACATTGTCTCGGACAAAAAATAATTTCATGCGATATAAACTATATCGCATGAAAAATATTTTCATGTGATACACACAAACATTTAGCTTTATTTTTGACACACATTCATTTTTCCAAAATTTGAACTTGTGATTGTTGTGGAACCCATGGAATCAACATTTGAGTTCATTTTGACCTTTTAGTTTCCAAATAGACTCTCAAAGTAGAAAACCCCATTACAAAAACCAAAATTTGGGGACCTCGACCTTGGTTTTTTAGGCTAGAAAAATTCAACTTTTCCCCAGCTTCCACATAGAATGAAACTTTGTTGTTATTTAGAAAACCCATTTTTACACAATATGTTTTCACAATTGACGATGTTCACTTATCCTCTATCATCCACAACATAAAATCCTTTATTGTTGAGGAAGAATATTTCTTTCGAACAAGTAAAAAGGGTCAATAAAGCCCTATTTCAAGAGAGTGTTGTGTGTTGCACCATTGCAGCATGTAACACCCTTAACTGTCACATGTTGCACCACTGTAAGGTGTGAAAATGTATTAGTTTTATCTACTATAGGGTGCGACATTGTATAAAAGAGGAGAAAAGGATGAAATTCATGAAGTTTCTATAAGATAAGGTTCAGATATGAGGTGTCCTCTGATCCGTTTGGATCTCACCCATACTCCTAATTTTCGGAGATCCTAACCTCTCATCATAACCTCCTTTTAAATCTATAAAAAGGACATTCTCTCATAAGGAAAGGCTAATAGTTAATCGAGAATAATGGTTGATATATTTTTTCTTCTAGTTTGTGATTATAACATTTCCAACATTTCTTTGGCCTTGAGAGATTCAATCTAACAAAAAGTAGTCAGTTGATGCTTATGGATCTCATGGATGCATTGTGGGTATTAGAGCAATGAACTTGTTCGAAGGAGATTAAATACACCAAGGCATTGGTTATAACTCTTCCACTATTTATCAATATAGTAACATATTCTCTTTTGTGTAAAGATTGTTAATTATCTTTATTACATTTCTTCTTGGTCATTTGTATAGATTTATCAAAATATTATGGTTTGTTTCATTGGTTAGTTTGTGTCCTTATGCAGGTTTCTATCCCAAGGATTTGGATCAAGTTGGAAGCTACAATTAGCAAGGACGACCTTCAGTCAGAATTTAAGAGTCTAGTCTTTACTCATCATTATTTTGTTTGTATGAATCTAAGGAAAGAAACATGTTATGTGTTGTTTTTTTGGTGTAGACCCCCGAACCCTCAGATCGAGGTTCACACAAGATCGATCGAAATATGCTCTTAGAGTCTAATTGACTCTTTGATTTCCCCTCGAGAAATATCTCATACACTCACAGTGTATCCACAGGTCCTTTGTAAAACTTGCCCTATGTAGACTGAACCCAGGCGCGAGCCTTATTCTCCTATATGACCATGATATGGTATTTTCACAGACATCCCTCGCTTCTTGGAAGTTCACGAGTTCAGGTGTTGAACTCTCGTGCTTCTCTTCTATGAAACCCCGAGACGCGATAGTCAGCAGTGGTTTGGATTTCCTTTCTCCCTTTTCACAACTCGCAATCTCGCGAATTGGAGTGTAGACCCTTTGAGCTTCCCCTTTGTGAAATCTGAGATGCGATAGGGTAACTATGGTTGACCCCTCAATGTGTGAATACATTCCACTTGTCACCCTTGCGGTCCCCACCTGACATATGTGCCACGCATTCACATGAGCTCTCGGTTCTTCGCCACTTTGCAACTCCTGCACTATTCCTCTGTCCCTTCAAATCTCCAAACCTCGAAATGAGAGTTCATAGGAGATCCGAAGGCCCTCGTTGGATTGAATCTATCGACCCTACTTATCCTAAGCTTATAATTAGAAAAGAAAATTCTTTAACTCCCCTTGCTCCTTTACAAGATCTAACGATTCTCGGGTCTTCGGTACTTCTCCATGGAGAATTTCGGCCGTTCAATTTCTTCCACCAACACCTCTATGAAATGAATCAATGTTCCTTCGCCGAAATTTATCCTCCTGCAAAACAACTTCACCTTGCTTCCCTTTGAATACTTCAAAGGCACTAACCCTCCTGAGCTTTCTTTGCAAACTCTAGTCTCCAAAAAGACTCATGTGTGCACTCCTTCAAATACTTCTAAGTATTTGATTCTCCCGACTCTGTGCACCTTCTGTAACAATAGTCCTTCAACTCTCCCTTATGGTTGATAAATTATAAGCTTTCAACCAGCCTGCGCACACCTTGCATGGCTTTTGTGCTTCACTTGCACTTCTGCTGGAATGAGAACAATGGTATCCCTCCTGAGATTTCAGAGATAAACTCTGAACCTTGTCAACACACACCTTGCAAACGCTTTCACTGCACTCCTTGCAGGAACTTCTCACTCAGAAAGAGAAACAATTGAAACTCATTCACTCTCTCTCTCTCAGACTTCAAACATTCAATATGAAATCCTACATACACACAGTATTAAAAAAAATGCATAACAAAGAGAATGAAACAACTATCAACATACCATTCAACATGTATAAACAAAAAACATCATAACACCATGAGCCTGATTCAAATCTTCATATATTAATTCAAAGCTTCTGTACATGGGTTCTTCTCTACAACTTTATACTACAACTTCCTCTTCTTCTACGCTATGATAATGTTACAATTACGATGAATGTCATAATAAAAATATGAGGGTGTCTATATCCATTTTCCCTCCTAGTCTCTAAACTATCTAATCTATTAATTCAAACCTACCTACGTTCATTAACTATGCATAAATTCCTTAATGTTTTACAGATGAGAGCAATCGCTCAAGATCTGTTTACAACCTCCAAGATATAAATGCAAGTACGCCATTTTCCTAACTATTACATTAATATCCGATCCCTTAAACTTTCAAAACATTTCAAAACGTGAAAAATGTGTGTTGTGCTTTCCAGCTATCCTTCACCTCCACACTCGCTTGATTGCTTATGATGCTCCTGCATCATTTGTTCTACTTTTTGGTTCCCAAACTAGGGAGATCGATTTTTGTCCACACAAAAAAATATGTTCGTAAACACCCATGAAGGCCCAATGCTGCAACCAAGGATCTAATACCATCCTAGAATAAACTCATTACCAACAAAAATGAAATACTCTTATACCCATTAAAAAATACATGCATGCAACAAGATAAAGTTCTCACATAACTATCAATAATTTAAAAAAGGTGAATGCATATTATTAACCACAACCAACATTCAAAAGCAATAAAATACAATAGTGAAACACACCATTTAGAAAAGCACAGAGATAAGAACACTCATATTTAAGGAAAACACCAACCGGTTGCATATGATGGATGTTCATCCCAACCATAGACTTTGATATTCCATTTATGTCAACAACAAGACACCCCCAAGCTATGGATATGAGTCCATAAGGAAGGAATGCTTCCTAAGGATGGTTATTGTCCACTCAACATCCCAATACCCAAAATACTAATTCCTACAACAATTCCAATCCACTAACTCTCTTTCCCCTCATCTTACACAACCCAATAAATGGGATCTCTTTCTCTACCACACAATCCCTCAAACTATCCCACTTCCCTCTAGGGATCCAACATAAAATGGCCAGGAAATATGTTAGTTGGGGACTCCAATAATCTCAAGTGCAATAGGAGTGATCACAACAACCTTCTCAAGGATCTTGAGCATTTTTCCTCAAAAAAAAGTCATTTACAACCACAATGGCCCAATTATCCATGCAATTCTAGCTCCAACAAGTTGTCTTCCATATCCACTATGTATTTCTTCCATTTCTAGCACCAAACTCTTATTTCCCCCTCTTATACCTACCTATAAAAACTCCCCCCTCTCTATACTCGAATTTTCTTTTCTTCTTCTCCATGCATGGTGACTCTTACATTTCCCCAAAAAGATTGTACCTAGTTCATGCTATAATAACTAGATGAAATGACTATTTCATTCCCCTCTTAAAAGCATGTACTTTAACCCATTCTTCAATAACTAGGTGAGATGACTTTGCCCACCAACCTCTTTGTAAGGTCTGTAAAAATAGAACCTTATAAAACATAATTTAAATAAAGAAATGCTATAATAATTTTTTTACTGTTCTCTATTCATCATAATAACAACTCACTATTCAACAGAATTTAAAAATGAGAGCAGCATGATAATGAATAACATGTTTAGCATAAAAAAAAATGAACAATATAAAAATAATTAACAAAGCATAATAATGATGATAAATACCTCAAACTGATGATGTTTTGAAACTTTGACCCAAGCTGAAGCTCTGCCCAAAACTGACTAACCTCCTAGCCAACTAGGACCAACCTATCATGATCCCTAGCCCCATTATTCCTTATGGTTTCCTAGCCCCCGAGCCCAAAATTCTCAGCAACAAGTGCCCCCTATGAAGGTCCTAAAGAAAACCCCTCAATTAAAACCCAAATGAAACCAAAACCCAAATGAAACTAGTAATCTAGATGTAGTCCAAAACTGTTCCTCCCTTCACCTTCTCGCTCTCCCATAAATTAAAATATCCTGACCCCAAAAAGAGCTCTCCCTTCCCGAGTGATTTTCCTTGCCTTATGTCCCTTCCCTTTCATTATCCACTGCCTTATCCCCACATTAAAACTCAACCACCTTATCCCCCGATTAAACCTGAACCACCTTATCCCCCCATTAAACCTGAACCACCTTATCCCCCATTCCATAAATGGGTCCATCTACCAATACAATAAGTCTCCAAAATAAAAATTAATAATTTATTAAACTAATATTCATTAAACAAATATTTAATCATGATAATTAATTAATTAATTAGGGTTGTTACATACACCCACCCTTCAGGAAACTTCGTCCTCAAGTTAAAGTAATTTATAATACAAGGGAAATGACACATGGTTCACACATTCATATCCAATAAACAACATTATCAGTAAGTAAGCCAAAGAAAACTCATACATACTAGTGNCATTTGTACCAATATAATTTCACATACAAAGATTCATACTATATTGTTCTCGGTCAGTGGTCATGACATCCACTTTTATTACCATTACCCCTTGGCTATTTCATAGCCCATTGACCTGCAAATTAGTCTATAACACAAACTCATACATATCTATGCATTATTATCATGTAATTGCATATAACCATAATCTCAATTCGGTATCCACGTATCAATAATTTTAATATCAATTTTTTCAAGTTAGAAATAGATCTCATAATATCCCCATAATTCAATTGACGTTACTCATTCATAGAATTTTCTTTTACATAGTAGATCGCATCATATCCATCATCATTCAAATAACATTTAAACATTCATAAAATTTACATTCTCATAATAGATCACATCATATCCACCATCATTCAAATAACATTTAAACATTCATAGAATTTACATTCTCATAATAGATCACATCATATCCACCATCATTCAAATAACATTTAAACATTCATAAAGGTTCCTACATCTTAAAAGTTCAAGTGTATCATGAATAGTTTCACTATGAATAGAAAAAATAAAGGTGATTAGGCCTCAGGTAATCCTAGATGTCTAAGTCAAAAGGTGGTGTTACATACACCCAACCTTCGAGAAACATATTCTCAAGGTGGTCAAAATTGAGGGATAATCTCATCCTAATGTCTCAGCATCCTCCCAAGTAGCAGATCCTGGACTATACTTGTCCCACTGGACCTTGACTTTGTCTACCAGATGGTTCCTAAGTTGTCAGACTCTACGGTGCAATATGTGTAACCATTCTACCATGAGGGTTCCTGTGTCCGATACCTGTAATTCCTTCCAATTTAATTTATGTGATTCATCAACAACATAATGACATAGAACAAATACATGAAAATCATTATGAGTTTTATGCAAGTGGGGTGGTAGTATGAGACGATAGGCAATGGGTCCAATTTTCTCTTGGATTTTGAACGGTCCTATAAATTGAGGTGACAACTTTTTCCCCTTCCCGAAGCGAATGGTACTCTTATTAGGCATCACATGAATGAAAACTTGATCTCCCAATTTATAACTTTCATCAGTCCTTTATGCACCAACATAACTTTTCTGTCTATCCCGTGCTTCCTTTAGTCTCTGCCTAATCTGAATCACCTGTTCCTCCATCTCTTGAATCAGTTCTGGCCCAACTGTCACTCGGTCTTCTAATCTTTCCCAGCTCAACAGTGTTCTGCATGGCCTTCCATACAGACCTTCATAGGGTGGCATTCCTATGGAGCTATGAAAATTGCTATTGTAGAAAAAATCTACCAAAGGTAGGTACTTCTTCCAATGGGTTTGATTATCCATAACATACATCCTAAGCATGTCTTCCATAACTTGATTTACTCTCTCAGTTTTCCCATCTGTTTCAGAATGATAAGTTCTTCTTAAGTTCAACTTCATCCCCAACATTGACTGCAAACTTGTCCAAAACCTAGAAGTGAATCTAGAGTCCCTATCTGAAATGATATTATTGGGTATCTCGTGCAAATGGATGACCTCACTTACAAACACGTGTGCCACATCAGTGACATCGTAAGTGTCTCTAACCGGAATAACATTATCACTCTTGGTCAACTTATCAACTATCACAAGAATGACATTGTGTCTATGATATGTGAGCGGAAACCCCACAACAAAATCCATTGAAATGACTTCCCACTTGGACATAGGAACATCATGTGGTTGTAGGAGAGGCACTAGGTGATGATGGTTGGATTTCACTTGTTGACACTCTAGGCACTTGGCGACAAAATGGACTACATTGTGCTTCATTCCTACCCATAAGAAGAGGTTCCTCATGTCTGCGTACATTTTCTTCACACCTAGATGTGCACAGTAAAGTGATCTATGGGATTCCTTCAGTATGATGATTTGAATATCCCCACCTTCGGGGATGTACATCCTTCCTTGATATCTTAATAGTCCATATTATTCCAAGCTATATCTTTCATACTTTGGATCTAATTTCCTCCCACTCTGGAGGTTTGAAGTAACCTTTAAATACCAACTATCTCCAAGAATTTGCATCAACAAACGTTCCCTCAGATTGACTTTTAAGGCTACCAAGGAGAATACATGTGGTCTCCTACTCAAGGCATCTGCGACCACATTTCCTTTTCCCTTGATGTATGAAATACCAAAATCGTACTCACTCATAAACTCACTCCATCGCCTCTACCTGGCATTAAGATCCCTTAGAGTGAAGAGATTTTTTTTAAATTCAAGGTCCTTTTTGAGCTCAAAGTTTTGTCCCACTAGATAGTGCCTCCAAAGTTTCAGAGCTAGCGTTACAACTGCCAACTCTAAATCATGAGTAGCATAAAAATCCTCATGTTTCTTTAACTTCCTTGATGCATAGTCTATCACTCCTCCATCCTACATTAGCATGGCCCCCAACCCTTTCTTCGAGGCATCCATGCAGACTGTGAAGTCCTTTTCCATATCCAACACTTGTAGAATTGGTGCACTAGTTAGTAACCTCTTAAGATAAATGAATGCACTATCACATTCTTTTGTCCATTCATACCTGACCCCCTTGCACTGCAAAGTGGTGATGGGTTTCGCTATTTTAGAGAACCCTTCAACAAATCTTCGATAATAACCTGCTAGCCCCATGAAGCTTCTTACCTCATGAGCATTTTTTGGCACTGGCCATTCCATAACGACCTTTACCTTTTCTAGGTCCACAAAGATTCCTTCACCGGAAATGATATTACCTAAATAGTGAATTTATTTCTAGAAGAAGGAAAACTTCGACAACTTCCCATACAATTTGTTCTCTCTAAGGAAGGACAACACTACTTGTAAGTGTTCCTCATGTTATCTTTCACTCTTGGAATAAATGAAGATATCATCTAGAAATACTTGTACAAAACGATCTAAGTACTTCCAGAATACACCATTCATGAGGCTCATGAATATTGTTGGTGCATTGGTCAATCCGAAAGGTACTACAACAAACTCGTAATGCCCAACCCAATTTTGAAAGGCAGTTTTAGGAATATTGCCTTTCTTAATCCTTAACTGGTGATACCCTAATCACAAATTAATTTTTGAGAATACCGTTGCTCCTTTCGTCTGATCAAAGAGATCATCTATCTGTGGAATTGGGTACCTATTTTTCACTGTAGCATAGTTCAAGTCCCTGTAATCTATATACATTCGTAAGGAACCCTCCTTCTTATTCACAAAAATTACTGGTGCACCCCAAGGTGAGACACTGGGTGTTATTAGCCCTAAGTCGAGTATCTCTTTCAACTGCATCTAAAACTCACAAATTTCTAGCGCTATAATCCTATACAGAGTCTTGGAAATTGGTTCTGCACCAGGTTTTAACTCAATAGTAAAATCAATCTCTGTCTTAGGAGGTAACCCTGGAAACTCGTTTAGAAAAACATGCTTAAGCTCCGACAATACTAGGTACTAATCCCAGGAGGGTCCTTTCCTTTCATTCACTACTTCCACTACATACATTCGACACCCTTGCCTCATGCACCTCTTAACCTTCATAGTGGAGATAAAGCGTAGAGACACTTTTCTCTGTACACCGTGGATCTCTACTGGCCTTCCTTCATCTTCAACACAAAGCACCCTTTTTACGAAACAATCTACAATAGCTCGATGGGCTTCTAACCAATTCATTCCTATGATTAGGTCATACGCCTCAAGAGAAGTGACGTATACCTTCAACCTGGTAGTACACACTCCCAGGTCTACTAGACAATTATCAACGCTAGGTCCTACCACTTGTTTTTCCCCCGAATCCATCTCGACTTGTTTAAAGTCGTTGTTCTCGTAGGCTGCCAACCCACTCTTTTCTAATGCCAAAGGTGAAATGAAACTATCTGTAGCACCAGAATCAAAGAAAATTTTAACATTGATATGATTTAGCATACCTGACGAATCCACCACCGCGGATTGATGTTCTTCCTGGCGATTATTAACCACTATGTAAATCTGGTGGCTTCCACTTGCTCTTCCCATTGAGCCCTTTCCTTCTCTATGCACAAATCCTTCTTGCAACTTTGGGTAGTCACGCTGGTAATGGGGTCCTCCACATCCCCAACATGTAACATGAGATGGAAACCGCGTACTTCTCTGTGACAGTATATGAAATGAGTTCCTTCCCCTAGAACCCTTTCCCCTACTAGTTACTCCCTGAGAAGTTCATGGACCTGCCTGCATTGTTGGTGAGGAATGGGATGTTGCACTTGTTGCCATCGAAATACCTATGGAAACTGTCCTTCGTGCGACTCTATTACCATAAGGAGGTGGCCTAGAGCTCCCTCCCTTGGAGAAGGTCCTAGGGGCCTTCCCCACAAATCCAGGATGATGTGGAAAGGTTGATCTCATGCCCCCGTTTAAGCTCATGTGTTCCTTAGCATAACATGTATTTTCAACTGCTTCCACTACTGAAAACAGTTTCCACATTCGTACCATAGCCCTTATATTAGGGTTTCACCCATAAACAAATTGTTCTACCTATCGTTGATCATTATCCATGTACGAAACATATTTTGCCAACTCCATGAACCTGATCTCCTGTTTCCTTGTACTAGAGCATGAAATTATCCAACCTATTGTTCCTTGAATTAAGGTAGTAGATATTTCCTTTGGAACCTTTCCTCAAAAAGTTCCCAAGAGATGGTGTCTAGGGTAAGGTGCAACTGCCTCTCTAGGTTGCCCCACCAGTTCAAGGCATTGTCCCTTAACTGAAATATTTATATTTTCTCCTTTGATGTGGAAGCATAGTCTCTTAAGGAGAAACATCATGTCATTCCTTCAAACCATGCCTCTGCACATTCATTAGCATGACCCCCGACAAACTATAGAAGTTTGGTCTTATGCAGTTCTCTAGTGATTTCCTCGGGTGGAGGCCCTGCCCCTGAATCCCTCGATGCTTCAGGGTTACCCACTCTAGATAGTGGAGGCTCCACTTCGACCCTTGTTGGCTAGTGACCCTTTAAAGTCTCATTAATGGCCTTCAAAGAGCACAGAATGAGAAATAATTGAGGCGATGGTGGTGGCGGCGTTGGCAGTCCTTGCGATGATGCCCCTTTGCCTTGATTTCCTCGAGTCCTAACCATCCTGTATAATTGAATCTGCATCAACCAAATGTTTGTCAGGGAAGAGTATAAGGCAAATCACATTCGTGCAACTTATACTTGAAAATATGGGGTTAGGCGTAATTTTTTTTTTTACTTTTCTGTAAACAAACGTTACTCTCTTTAGGGTAAATGGCTAGGCCAGGGTCAAAAGCCTCTAAGATCAATGTCTTCTCCTAAGAAAACTACTGACTCTCTTGCCTTGCTAACTATGCTAGCACCATTACACACTTGCCAATGTGCATCAAATTTCTCTCTTTTTTTTATTATTATTTTCTATTTTTTTATTTTTTTATTTTTAATTATTTATGTCAACATTAACCAATTAATAAATTTTATTAATATTAATATATTTTGTTTTGAATTTATTAACTTCTAAAATAAAATCTACACCTTTATATTATTCTATATAGGAAAGAAGGGAAAAAAAAAATTAAATAAAATTCATAACTTAATAATTATTTATTAAATTACCTATATTTTGTAATTTATTTAAATAGGAAAAAAAAATTATAAACAATAAATATTCACTATTTAAAATAAAAAAATATAGGAGAAAATAAAAATAGGAAAAATAAGAGAAAAATTAATAAACAAATAAGAGAGGTTGGGTAGCATGGGTCTTCGCATGAGGCCCACGTGCCCCTCTCCCCCGCTCTCAATTCCCAACCCTAATTTTCTCACTCGCATCGCTCCTCACATATTTCACACTTCAACCCTACTCTCGTTCAACCCCCTTTTCACTTTCATCCCTTTTTTTTATCTACTCGGTCATTGAATGCAGAGGTGAAGAATGAGGTTGGTCATGGTCGTTCCCTCTGCTCCTCTATTGAGGTTCAATGCTCGACACTTGGTATTGTTCATTGGGATCTTTTATTGACGCGTTGAGCACAAGAAATCCCCCTTGTGGGCTCTTACATGGCTTGGATCAAGGTCTTGGGCATTTAATTGGTGTTGTGTGTTTGCAGGTGCAGAATGTGGGTGATGAGGATAGCATGTAAGGAGGATTCAAGTTCCCTCCATTGTTCATATTAATGAATTTGAGATTGTGGTTTCTGGGAAGGTCACATGGAGCAGGAGCTATCTCATCTCCATGTATGAGTGCAGAGGTAAATCTTAATAGTATTCACTCTGGTGGGCTTAATATGCGTAGTTTCAGTTTGTCTACTATTGAATATGTAGGGGCAGAGTCTGGATATTTGATTGTCAAGCCAAAGAGAATCCAATACAAGTGTTGGCTGAAATTTATCAAAGAGGATTGCGTTTAATGCTATAGGGCACTATCAAAAGTGCATTTGTTGTCATGGGTTATTGCCAGAATTTCTTTTAGCCTCTTGGGTACATTTGTTCAAGATTTTTCTTTCTATTGTTTCTTGCAAAATTAGGCATTATGGAAGGAGCCTATGTTGGAGGGCTATCCTGTTTGCCAATTGTTTGTTCAATATATTTTCCTCCAAAGACATGTTTTCTAACAATTCCTTTCCACTTCTACCAGTCGAAGGGCGGTCCGCTTCTACCTTCACTTTCATATTAGTAGGATCGCATACCATCTTAATGGAGGTTTATATGATTGTATTGGAATTGGGATTGAGATTGAGCACCTTGTCACTAACAAAGCTTGAGGGAAATATTCGAATGGGTCCAGCGCCAACACAACCCATAGATACAAGTTGACTGTGTGATGCAACAAGTTCAKRGATGTTTTTGTATTCGAGATGCTTGACATCAAGAAAATTTCCTACATGTTGTTCAAATCTCTGACGTAGACCRGACATCAAGAAACCCTGAGAGAATTCGCCCACCACAAGCATATGACATATAAATTCTCTAAAATTCTCYGCCTAAGCTTTYGGTTTTAGTTTTGGGTGTKMTTTGAAWTTGTGTATATGTTTAGATTTGAATTTTTTATTCGAATTCGGATTCACCCCACCTGGTGAAGACATGGGGTTCTTGTTCTGTTCCTTCATCTTAACAGTGAAAGCTAGAAGGTCCCAAGTTTTTTTCTTTTTTATCCATATCTGTATTTTTATTATTACTCATGTTTCATTATTATTGTAGCCAAAATGAATTTCTTCATGAATCAAGAAAAATTTCAGTGGTTGGGTGTTGTTAACCCACGTGTTGTGCAGGTGCTTGTGTGTAGGGCCCTTGTGTGTGTTATTTTGCAAGTTTTTATTTGCTAATATTTTTTGTTTTACAGGTGCTTTTCTTGACGCGTAGTGCACAGTGCTTGACTCGTGGTATTTTCTCGGCTCCTTGTACATAGGTGTTGAGTTGTGACTTTGTAATGTACCTCTAATTACCAAAAAAATAAAATTCTTTGTGGTCATAGATTCTCAAACTAAAGGCATATTTAACTCAAATATTGTTACAAGGAGTTTAAGCACTTCTTTTTCCACATTAATACTTATCAAATCTATTTTATAAGTGAAATTATAAGACTTTATCTCCTCCTCAAAACCTTGACTCCTTGTAATCCTATAAGTTTTTCTTTTCATCCTAACTGCATGGGCTATAATCCTCTCCTTAGTAGACTATACACATATATACCGAAGTGTTTATGCAACAACCTACATATATATGTCTAAAGTCAAAATACCACTGCGCCATAAAATATTTACACAACAATTTATATACATGTATATAAATATTTCCTACTACATTGTGCCACCAAATATTTACGCAACATTCGATATGTATAAACATACTATTACCAAACATATTGTGCCATAAAACGTTTAAGCAATAACCTATATTTATATAAGTCCATTGTGAAATGTATTGCACCATGCAAGGCCTACCGTGAGATGGGTACTAAGAATGACCCTTCATAAATTTTGGAGTGGCCAATATGTTTCTTCGGTTATGGAGGGGCAGATAACTTAATGTGCTTCTTGCCATCAACGAGGTCCTAGAACATGTGAATGCTAGGCGTGGAGATGGTATTTAAGAGTCAAGTTTTCACCTCACCCCTTTAGGGACAACTCTCATCCTATTCTAATTTACTCTTGAGAAGAGGCTTACCTTTCCTTAACAGAATATCAATGAGTACGATGAACCCTAACCAAACTTAGAACGAGAAGGATGAACTGTCTGCCAAATCCATTTTTCATGGATTAAGGCGGGACTAACTTGGGATACGACCGCGAAGGTGTAATGACCCTTCTACCAAAGCTTTCAAGAAATTTTGGAAACATACCCTTGGGATTATCATGAGTTTAAGGTGTCCCTCTAAAGTCTCACCACCTTTCCCTAGCTACAATATTGTCTTACAGATCATCATTAAGCATATGTAGACTAGTAGATGGGCACTAGAACTACCGTTTTCATTAGTCTTCTTTCGATATCGGCTCTGTGTGCTCCCTGCAAATAAGGATGAGTTATCAAATCTTCTCTGTAACTTCTCAATGCTTAAGTCATGGAATTGTTCTAGAATCAAACGAATTAGGCGGACCTCTGCCATTGGGACTCCAGATAATAAGGTAGGATCATCTGGTTAGTTCATTTAGGAACCATCTGTATTATAAAAATCATTCTGGTTTCTGAGGCGTTCGACGTGAAGGTTACTTGACAGTCTAAATCTTGAATAATGGAAAGGTTATGCATTTCTTGATGTCTTTGTTTTACCTTTCTTTTACTTACAGTCATTGCATTCTTTGTTGTCTTAATGTCTATGCCACCCCTCAATAGGTTTTAGTAAATGATATCTCATTTATCTGAGGGAGGGTAGAGTCTCACGAAAGAATCCCTTCGTGAAATGTACAAGGCATTATATAATTCCCTTCGTCTCTATCATGGTCTCAACCAGTTGTACAGTGTTGAACTAAAGACCTCTATGATTTTGGAATGCTAAGATAACTCTTCAATACCAACAAAGCCCCTTGAAATTTCTCAAATGATATTTGTCATCTTTGTTGTCCCTATGACTTGAAACTAGTGGCTATGCTTTTTTGTATCAATCGTTGAATTAATAATATATCCCTTGTAAATTGTTACTGGTGGTTCTATAACACAATTATCAAGTATATTTTGTCCCATGTGGAAGGAAATAAGTTTATGACATCTATGCACAACATGCTTGTCCGTTTTTAAAAGGTAGTCTAAGCTCGATAGTTAGATATGCTTATGGTATAAACAAACTCTTAATGTTTATAACACTCAAATTAATATACATCGTCCATATATGAAGGGACTTAGTATAGTTGCTCTCTCTATTCATTACTTATGACTAATGTGTAAAGTTTTCCTTGTATTGCTTTAAATTGTTTTTCTCTTGAATTGATATGCAACACTAATGATGGGCCCTATTTGATGCGAGGGTACCCATCAGTGAGTTGTTTCCCCATACATCCTTGGCCCTGAGCGACTTTCCATCTGGAAAAAAACAAGGAAAGGTCATGTGATTCGAGGTTAGAAGTTAAGTAATGTCTTGGCATGATGTGTTAAAAAGACAATTATCATTTTGTTTCACCTTCTTCATGTTTCCTTAAATATATTTTTCTAATCTTTGTATGGTGAATCTTCCAGGATTTTTCATCTATGCAATGATCTCGAATGTTCATCCCCATACTCGGTGCAAAAGGTATTCGAGTTCCCTTCTGTACCCTTCTGGTGTCCGAACAGTCATGGTTTCCAAAATTAAAAGAGGTCATTCAAAATCGATTTCCTCAGATTCCTATCGAGTTTGGAAAAAGGGGAAGAATTCCCAAAAGTAACTTGGGGTTTGGGCACAGTTGTTATAGTATGACTTTTGCAATGATTTTTCTACAAGGTTATCCTATTTGTTGGAGTAATTAAATGATTGTTAATCGACTACTGCTCAGGTATCATTCTACCCTAAAATTTAATTACCAGGGTTATCGTTTCGATGACAGACCCTGTTTCAAACTTTGAATGTTGGATCGACTTATGATAGATCTATAATACTATATCATTTTATCTCCCTTCATCATTCCTTATGTTTATTGCCGGTGTGTTTTAATATGAAATTGCAATAGTTAGATTGGATCCAACATGAGTAGATATAATGGTCTGAGTAAAGTTACAATTCTGTGTTTTACTTCCAGAAAAATATTTATATGCCTATACATTCTTCGTTGTTTAGGCTAAAAGGGATGGTAGGAGTTTGAAATCGCATGTTGTATGTACATAACTGTATTGTTGTAATTTCTTATTATATACCATCCACTGCCATGAATACCGAGTGGACAATTTCGCATGTATACTCATAGTTAATAAATTTATCAATTACTTTATACAATGTGTATTTATTCAGTTGAGTCCTTTTATTTTGTGTGAATGGAAAACATAAGAATTAGAAAGTTTTGCCAGCATGGGATTTATACTCTTTAATAATTATCTTCAAATTCTGTTTTTGCATTATCTTATAACAGAACAATGACTTAATTATATCACTGTAGTAAGATATAAGGAGTTCCAGACTCTTCGATTCAGTTATTTCTTATGCGAGAGGTAGTTGATTTCTTATTGGTAGAGATTGTGTGCTCAAATACTATGATAGAAAATCTCTGTATAAGTGAGGTTTCTATTGTTGTCATTAAATATATTTTTAATAAATCTATACATAGTACTAACCGCAGATGCATCTATGTGCACTATATATATATATATATATATATATATATATATATATATACAGATTTGCTCAACCCAAATACTCATAGATAAATCTGTCTAATATTTCAATTACAAAAAATAACATCCGATTATAGATAAATCTATTCTTTCAAGTTCACTTGTACATATATAACTCTACTTAGAATTTTAATTCAGGTGGAGCCATCCCTAGAATTTAGTACTTCATTATAAAACTTCATACAACGAACATATGTCATCTATGGAAGCTATTTCATTTTAGTACAAACAGATACATTATATCAGATACAAAAAATCATTCATAACAAAAAGGATAATATTAACATATCTGAACCATTTCATGGGAAGACAAAGGGAACAACCACATTCCTCGCAACCATAGAACAGGACAACCAAATTACTTGTTCGATTCAACCCCTCTCTTGACCATGAGTCCATGAGGGAAAACTTGAAATCTCCTCTTCAACAATGTTTCCTCTATCTATAGTCCTCTCCTTGCCTCACACTCAATATTCAGTGTTCATAACAACAAGTATATAATAATTCCTTTCCCCAACGCATTAGGCAACGTCCTACCTCCTCAGATATGCTATATATAAAAAACAATCCTTTTTGCCTAGGTTTTTTTCCCTCCCTTGGGAATTTTTGCAGCTTTCTAAATCCCTCATTTTCAGGGGCTCCCGATGGCCAAATCCCTGATTTTCCACTTGTAACAATCAACCCAGAGGTAGTTCCAACATGTTCCCCACTCATGGAGTCATGGTCAGCTGAATTTAACATGGTTGTGTCATTTGTCCTCCTACAATAAATAAAACAATATTATGTTTACATACAAGTGTCATAGTCAAATAGTTAGTTGGGTCAAATCAGGTCTCTGCCCAACAGTTATAATAATTAATTACAATTTATCAAATTCAAAATTCAAAATTGCCATAAATGGAAAAAAAAACCAAATTTGAATTTACCAAAAACGAAAATAATTCTCTAACAATTTTTGAATTTCAAAAATACTTTATTATTGGGGATGACACATCCTTTCCCCCTTCAATAAAACACTGTCCTCATTGTTCTCTCCTTTCTTGGAACAATATTGGATGATATTTCCACAAATCTCCCTCCAAATCCCAAGTGGCCTCCTCAGGACTTAAGTTCTTCCATTGCACCTTTACCCGAGCGACGACTTTGTTCTGAAGAGCTATTTCTCTCCGGCCCAGAATGTGCAAGGGTTCTGCCTAGAACTCGCCTTCTGTTTCCACCTGCACCAAGTTCCAATCGATAATATGAGTAGGATCATGAACATAATTTTTCAACAAAGACACATGAAATACATTATGAATTTTTAGATTAGCTGGAAGGGCAAGTTGGTATGCTACGGGTCCAATTCGAGCTAGTGTGTTGAAGGGTCCACAAAACTTGGGTGCCATCTTGGCACAATCCCTGAGTTTGAGTGAACTATTTCGGGCTTTAACTTTTAAGTACACATGATCTCCCACTTGAAATTCCAAGTGTCTTCTTTTCTGGTCTGCATAACTTTTTTGTCTGTCCTGTGCCTCTTTCAACTTGTGTTGTACTTTTCTTACCATACCTTCCATTTCTTGGAGAATCTCTGGTCCAACCATAAGTCTATTAGTCGGGTTGTCCCAACTAATTGGAGTCATACAATTTTTGCCATACAATATCTCCAAGAGTCTTAGCTTAGCCGAAGTTTTATACCCATTGTTATATGCAAATTCTACTAGGTGTAGGTAGTCCTCCCACTTGCTTGGTTTTGTTATTACATACATGTGGAGCATATCCTCTACGATTTGGTGCATTCTTTCAGTTTGTTCATCTATTTGTTGACGATAACTAGTACTGAAATTCAAATTAGTATTTAGCCCTGCAAATAATTCTTTCCAAAAAGTAGATGTAAATTTTACATCTCTATCTAAAATTACCATTTTAGGAATACCATGTAGTCTGAAAATTTATTTCATAAATATTTCAATGATATTTATAGCTTTAAACGTAGACTTTACAGGAATAAAGTTTGTAGACTTACTAATTTTATCAATTACAACCATAATAGAGTCATTATGTTTCTGAGTTTTTGGCAAACCTGTAATAAAGTCTAGTGATATGATCTCCCATATCCATTCTGGTACTGGCAATGGCTATAGTAGGTTGGCTGGATGCTGGTGTTTGGCCTTAACCTGCTAATAATCTTGGCACCTAGCCAAATATTCTGCTATTTCGCCCTTCATATTAGGCCAGTAAAATAGTTTTGTAAGTGTTATCACTTTTTGGTATCCTGAATGGCCAGAATACTGTTTCTTATGCACTTCACCCAAGAATGTTATCTTTAAATCTGTTCAATCTGGTATGTAAAGTCTACTTTTGAATGGTAATAGTCCATTTTTGTCGATACTCAGATCTAGTTTGTCTGATTTTGCGGTACTGTTTTGTAATTCTTCCATTATTTTAGTGTAATTTTCGTCATTAATGCCTATTTTCCTTATTATCTGTTCCATATCACTTTCTTCTCTACTGACATTTATTTCGAATAACCCATGGAATCTTCTCCTTAGGGCATCCGCTACCTTATTTTCCTTACCCTTGATATATCTTACCTCAAAGTCAAATTCACTCAAGAAGGGTAGCCATCTTGCTTGCCTTGCATTAAGATCTGGCTAACTAAACAAATATTTCACTCCACTATTATCTGTTAGTAATGAAATTTTTCTTCCCATTTTGTAGTGTCGCCACATTTTCAAGGTGTGTATTACTACTGCTAATTCTAAGTCATGAGTGACATAGTTTCTCTCATGTTCTTTTAATTTCCAGGACTCGTAACAAATCAAATGTCCTTCCTGAGTTAGGACACCACCTATTCCTTCTCTAATCGCATCAACACAGATGGTAAAGTCTTTATCTGGGTCTTCTACCTTCAATATGGGTGCAGTTGTCAATAATTCCTTCAGCTGGTTAAAACTATCTTGACACTTTTGTGACCAATTAAACTTGGTCCCTTTCTTTTGTAATGACGTGATAGGGTAGGATATTTTGGAAAACCCCTCTATAAATCTGCTATAATATATAGTGATTCCCATGAATGATCAGATATCCGCTACATCCTTAGGTATCGACCATTCCATGATGGATTTTATTTTCTCAGGGTTGACTGCAATGCCTTCTGTTGAAATTACATGTCCTAGGTATTGTATTTTATTTTGATAAAAATCACACTTATAAAATTTGGCGTACAATTTGTATTTCCTCAAAGTTTTCAGAACTATTCTTAAGTGTTCTTCATGTTCTTCCTTCATTTTAGAATAGACCAGAATATCGTCGATAAATACGAGTACGAACTTGTCTAAATACTGACTGAAAATACTGTTCATGAGGCACATAAACATGGCTGGTGCGTTAGTGAGTCTGAAAGGTATGACTATGAATTCATGGTGTCCATATCTTGTCTGAAATTTTGTTTTGTTTATGTCCTCATCTTTTATCCTAACTTGATGATAACCAGATCGTAAATCCAACTTTGAAAATATCTTGTCCCCACCTAATTGATCGAACAGATCATTTATCCTAGGTAAGGGGTATTTGTTCTTAATAGTCATTTTGTTCAATTGTCTATAATCTATACATAGTCTTAGAGTATCATTTTTCTTTTTCAAAAAGAGAACTGGTTCTCCCCATGGTGAAACACTCGGTCTGATATACTCTTTGTCGAATAACTCTTGCAGCTGTATTTTTAATTCTATCAATTCCGGTAGACTCATTCAGTAAGGTTCTTTTGAGATGGGGGTTGAACTAGGTAGTATGTCTATGGAGAAGTCTATTTCCATTCTAGGAGATAATTATGGTATCTCATCAACAAATACGTCTCTGAATTCACGGAGGACAGAAAATTCTTCCAAGTTGGGCTTATCTTCGTTTTCTAACAAATTCGTTATTTGAATGGTGTAAACTTGACATCCCTTTCTCATGCATTTCTTGAATTGCATTGCAGTGACTTGTCTAACTGATATAGGTTTTGGTATACCTTGGGTTGTTCTAGTAGTGTCATAATCATATTTATAATTAAGTGTCTTTGTATAACAATCTAGAACTACTTTATTCTTTTCCAACCAATCCATTCCAATAATCATATCATAAGATCCTAGCGGAAGAATATTCAGATTTGTTTTTATGTTTTTACCATCTAAACTAAATTCAAAATTAGAAATAAAGTCAACGACTTTCCTTTTAGTCCCTGTTGCTAACTATACCAGCCATGATTTTGCATGTTTCATCCTCTTAAGTGTATTTGACTCTGCTACTCCAGGAGTGATATAACTTAACGTAGCTCCAGGATCAATTAAAACATAAATTAAGGTGTTATTGATTTTACCTTCCATTTCCACCACAAATGATTGGTGGTCATCTTGCCAACCATCAATGGTTGCATTTATCTGATGTAGGCTTCTTCCTACATCACCCACTGTCGAAGCTTCCTACAAATTATGAACATCAGTTCTACTTGTTTTGTTTAAACGTGGACAGTTCCTCCTGAGATGAGGTTCTCCACATTCCCAACATTTTAACGGTTCTCGGGGGTTGTCCCCAAACTTCTTTGTTCCCAGGTTTACCGGTTTACCGTCTCCTTGTGTGCTTGGATGGTTTGAGTGAAAACCTTTTCTAGGAAATCTTTTTACTGCATTTCGATAAGGAGTTGGCTGGTATCCCTTCTTCCGTTGGTTCATTCGTTCTTGTTTCTTATCCTTCCAAGCCTTGGGAAACTCTTCTCACTGTTTTTACTGGTCGTAGCACATTCTTGCTTTTATGAATACTTCCCTCAAGGACTTGAGGTTGTCAAACTCAATTATGTCCTTGTAGGACTGTGGTAAACACCTTAGGAACCGCTTTATTTTTACCTTGTCCTCTCGGATATAAGGTACAAACCTTAGTAATTCCAAGAACTTGTTTATAAGATCCTCCATTGTCATATGACCAAGTCGTAACTCATAAAATTCTTTGATTTTCCTTGCATTCTTTGTTGTCTGAATGTATACGCCACCCCTCAATAGGTTTTAGTAAATGATATCTTGTTTATCTGAGGGAGGGTAGATTCTCATGAAAGAATCCCTTCGCGAAATGTACAAGGCGTTGTATAATCCCCTTCGTCTTTGTTGTGGTSTCAACCAGTTGTACAGTGTTGAACTAATACCTCTATGATTCTGGCATGCTAAGATAACTCTTCAATACCARCAAAGCTCCTTGACATTTCTCAAATGYTATTTTTCATCTTCGTTATCCCTATGACTTGAAACCAGTGGCCAAGGTTTTCTGTATCAATCGTTGAATTAATAATATATCCCCTATAAATTGTTATTGGTGGGTYTATAACTCAAATATCAAGTAGCTTTTGTCCCGTGTGGAAGMAAATAAGTTTACGACGTCTATGCACATCATGCTTGTCCGTTTTTAAAAGGTAGTCTAAGCTCGAYAGTTAGATATGATTCTGGTATAAAGAAATTCTTAAGGTTTATAACACAMAAATTAATATACACCATCCATGTATGAAGGGACTTAGTACAGTTKTTGTCGTTATTCATTATTTATGACTACTGTGTAAAGTTTTCCTTGTATTGATTTAAATCATTTTTCTCTTGAATTGATACGCAACACTRATGATGGGCCCTGTTTGATGCAAGGGTACSCATCAGTGAGTTGTTTCCCCATCCATCCTCGCCCCTGACCGACTGTCTAGCTGGAAAACAACAAGGAAGTTAAGTAATGTCTTGACATGATGTGTTAAAAACACAATTATCATTCYGTTTCAGCTTCTTCAAGTTTCMTTAAATATGATTTTCTAATCTTCGTATGGTGAATCTTCTAGGMTTTTTCATCTACGCAATGAYATCGGATGTCTTTCCTCGTACTCGTCGCAAAATATATTTGAGTTMCCTTCTGTACCCTTCTGGAGTTCRAACAATCACGRTTGCCAAAATTAAAAGAGGTCATTCAAAATCGATTTCCTCAGATTCCTATCAGGTTTGGMAAAARGGRAAGAATTCCCAAAAGTAACTTGGGGTTTGGGCCCGGTTGTTATAGTATGAATTTTGCAATGATTTTTCTACAGGGTTATCTTGTTCGTTAGAGTAATTAAATGATTGTTAATCGATTACTTCTCGGGTCTCATTCTACCCTAAAATTTAATTACCAAGGTTATTGTTTCGATGAAAGACCTCTTTCAAATGTTGAATGTTGGATCCACTTATGCTAGATCTATAATAATATACCATTTTATCCCCTTTCATCATTCCTTATGTTTATTGTCGATGTGTTTTAATCTACAATTGCAATAATTAGATTGGATCTAACATGAGAAGATATAATAGTCTGAGTAAAGTTACGATTCCATGTTTTACTTCCAGAACAATATTTATATACTTGTACACTCTTTGTTGTTTAGGATAAAAGGGTTGGTAGGAGTTTGAAATAGCATGTTGTATGTACAGAACTGTATGGTTGTAATTGCTTATTATATATCGTCCACTGCCATGAATACCGAGTGGACAGTTTTGCATGTATACTCATAGTTAATAAATTTATCAATTACTTTATAGAGTGTGTATTTCTTCAATTGATTCCTTTTATTTTGTGCGAATGGAAAACATAAGGATCAGAAAGTTTTTCCATCATGGGATTTATACTCTTTAATAATTATCTTTGAATTCTACTTCTGCATTATCTTGTAACAAAACAATGACTTAATTATATCACTGTAGTAAGATATAAGGAGTTCCAGACTCTTCAATTTAGTTATTTCTTATTCTAGAGGTAGTTGATTTCTTATTTGTAGAGTTTGTGTGTTCAAATACTATGACATAAAATATCTGTATAAGTGAGGTTTCTATTGCCGTCATTAAATATCCTTTTAACAAATCTATACACAGTACTAATCATAGTTGTATCTATGTGCACTATATATATGTGTGTGTGTGTGTGTGTGTGTACAGATTTGCTTAACCCAAATACTCATAGATAGATCTATCTAATATTTCGATTACAAAAAATAGCATTCACTTATAGATAAATCTATTCTTTCAAGTTCACTTGTACATAGATAACTCTGCTTAGAATTTTAATTCAGGAGGAGCCATCCCCAAAATTTAGTCCTTGATTATAAAACTTCATACAACGAACATATGTCATCTATGGAAGCTATTTCAACTTAGTACAAATAGATACATTATATCAGATACACAAAATCATTCATCACAAAAAGGAGAAGATTAACATATCTGAACTAGTTCGCGGGAAGATAAAGGGAACAACAATGTTCCTCCCAACTATAGAATAGGAAAGCCAAATTACTTGTCTGATTCACCCCCTAGCCTAACCATGAGTCCATGAGGGAGAACTTGAAATCTCCTCTTCAACAATGTTTCCTCTGTCTGTAGTCATCTCCTTGCCTCACACTTAATAGTCAGTGTTCATAACAACAAGTATAAAGTAATTCATTTCCCCAGCATACTATGCAACATCCTACCTCCTCACATATGCTATATATAAAAAACAATCCTTTTTTCCTAGGTCTTTTTCCCTCCCTTGGGAATTTTCACAGCTTTCTAAATCCCTCATTTTTAGGTGCTGCAAATGGAAAAAACCTTGATCTGCGACTTGTAACAATCAGCCCATAGGTAGTTCCAACATGTTCCCCACTCATGGAGTCATGGTCAACTGAATTTAACATGGTTGTTCCATTTGTCCTCATGCAATAAACAAAACAATATTCTGTTTACATACAAGTGTCATAGTCAAATAGTTAGTGGGTTCAAATCAGTTCTCTTCCCAACAGTCATAATAATTAATTACAATTTATCAAATTCGAAATTCGGAATTGCCATAAATGGAAAAAAATTCCAAATTTGAGTTTACCAAAAACGGAAATAATTCTCTAACAATTTTCGAATTTCAAAAATACTTTATTTTTGGGGATGTAAGAGACTTGGTCTATTTTCTATCAATACCTCTGCTCTTGGTCATGGTGACATGTTGTGACTCCTAGGGTGAGCAGAGACTTGAAGATTGTGCTCATTGATAAACCCAACAATTTTTTTTATTTTTTTATTTTTGACTAAAAAGAGAAATCCTCGTTGAAGACCTATAAATACATTAGATCAATAGAGATAATTATTTTGTGCGCAACATTGTATTTTCTCTAATTTTGAACCAGTTTTTATTTAATTTTGCACTAGGTTGTGAACAAAATTCTTATTGACATGTTGTTTGGCTAGCAGGTTGAGTGGAGCTAGAGGTTTGAGTTTGAGTTTGGCCCTCGGACGCAGATTTATAAGTTTTCCATAAATAGATTATTTATACATATAGTTATTTATGTTTATAAAACCCTTTCAAAGTTTTCACTTGTGCAGGTGGGTAGGTCTTGTTCCAAGTTTTTAAAACAAGGCTCAGATACCATGTGTAAGGTTTGTCCAAACATAACCTTATAAAACATAATTTAAATAAGGAAATGACATAATAATTTCTTTATTGTTCTCTATTCAGCATAATAACAACTCACTGTTCAACAGAATTTAAAAATGAGAGCAGCATGATAATGAATAACATGTTGAGCATAAAAAAATAAATGAACAATATAACAATAATTAACACAGCATAATAATGATGATAAATACCTCAAACTCATGTTGTTTTAAAACTCTGCCCCAAGCTAAGCTCTGCCCAAAACTGACTAACCTCTCAGCCAACTAGGAACAACCTATTCGGCTCCCTAACCCCAGGATTCATTATGGTTTCCTCGCCCTCAAACCCAAAATTCTGAGCAAACTCCTCAATTAAAACCCAAATGAAACCAGTAATCCAGATGTAGTCCAAAACTAATCGTCCCTCCACCTTCTCCATCTCTCATAAATAAAAATATCCTGACCCCCAAAAAACGCTCTCCCTTCCCAAGTGCTTTCCCTTGTCTTATGTCCCTTCCCTTTCATTATCCATCGCCTTATCCCCCCATTAAACCTTAACCGCCTTATCCCCCCATTAAACCTCAACCACCTTATCCCCCCTTCCATAAATGGGTCCATCTACCAATACAATAAGTCTCCAAAATAAAAATTAATAATTTATTAAACTCATATTCATTAAACAAATATTTAATCATAATAATTAATTAATTAATTAATTAGGGTTGTTACACTCTTACATGCGTTTAATGATTGGTTTGATAAGTCAAAGGAAGTAAATATTAATAATGAAATGATTTAGAAAAGTGGTTTGGGTTTATTAGGCATGTGAAATTTCCCCTTGGACTGCCCCCACTTTAGCCCCCCTCTCTAGTGGAATCATAGCCCCCCAACATTATTGCCCCTCTCATATGATAGCCAACAATATATTTTTATTTAATCAATGTATGCATAACTTACAATGCTAGAATTTCTGGAGTTTGATTAGTATAATCTCTATGGACCAAAACATACTAGCTTACCAACTTATTTAACATATCTAAAATTACATTATACTTCACAAGGATTAAAACTCGGATGTTATACTACCATTTTTAGAGAGGGTACCATGATATATTGTCCACATATTTTCTTGACAACAATTAAGGTGAATGGGCCCATTTTTTGTGTACTTTAATTGTATTTATGGTCATGGATTAAAGGGCACCACTTGGTGAGTTTTTAAAGGTTTGGCCATAGTTATTTGGTGAATTATATTAGAGGTTTAATAAAAGAGATTACTAATTGGGAAAACATTTGCTTTGGGAATATGCTTGGGAGGATGACTTCCACGAGAAGATAAAATGAAACAAGAATATGAAGGGAGATATAAGAAAATAGAAGAAGGAAAAGATACAAGGAATGAAGAGGAGAATATGGAAACTACTCATGCAATGGAAACCTAAGTTGAGATAGTGTGTTTTGTTCCTACCTATTTGTAAGTGTTGCTAAGAATTAAAACAACATGCACTCCCATTTTCATTTTGAGGAAAATAAGTTTGATCTAAAAGTTATGAACAATGGTGAAAGCCCATTGAAGCATTATGCATGTAATCTCATGAAGTTCATAGTTTAATTGACACACTAGTTATGTGAATTGGATTTGCAATATGATATCTTAATTTGCATGTTGTGTGCTCTAAGATTTTAAATCATAACCTAATTGTTTGTTTGATTGTCATCCATTGCGGCTCCATCTATGAAAAGCCACTATGTATACCCAACAACCATCTTAATTCTAGACATGTGCATTCCCATCAAGACATTAAATATTTTAATCTAATAATATATGAAGCATGCTTTGAGTCTTCAACTAAGAGTATTATCTTATGTATAGTTATGAGATTTGTATATATTTATTAATATAGTTAAATGGATATAAATGGTGGGGCCTTTAAACTACCAATGGTAAACATTTATGAAATAAGTTTAATGGGACAACCTAGACTCTTTTTCAACAATACTTTTTTTCACAAATCTTATAAGCATTATGTCATAAGTTATAATTCCACTCAATTGACAAAAACTTTTATTATAAGAGTTTTACCATTTACATTGTAGTTCATTTTAAGAGAGCCAAAAAGTTGAAATTTTGATAAAAATAAATAGATTCAAGAAATTTTGCTTTGTTAAAAATTGATAAAAGTCCAACATTTATATCACCAAAAATAACTCTTATTTTATTATTTATTTTTATTTCTTTCATACTTTGTGGGTCTAATTGTTAAGAACATGTGTTTCCTCTTAAGAGGTCACAAGTTCAAATCCATAGAAGGTAGGGTATGTATACCTTAGTAGACTTTACCAATAAAATCGGAGGGGGTCCCTTGTCCCACAAACAAGGGGGTCTCATACACCAATTTGATATACCAAACAAATTGGAGGGGATCCCTTGTCCCACAAACAAGGGGGTCTCATACACCAATTTGATGTGGGTTGACCGTGACCTTAAAAATTGATTATTTATTATCCAAATCCTTAATATACTATGCAGGTGGCCATGTTACCGTTGAACTAAGCGCCCCTCCAAATACGAAATGGTGGAACGCTTCCCGATTTCAGGGGAACTAAGTTGTCGGGACGCATTCTCCCTTTGATTTCGAACGATACGTAGCTGTAGCTTTTGTGTATAAATACACTCCAGAACCGTTACCCTTCCAAAGTACTTCTTTATCGATTTGCTATACTCTCGCAGATATTCTCCGCTCTTCTCTGGGGATTAACTTTCGCAGATATTCTCCGCTCTGCTCTGGGGATTAACTTTTGCAGACAGGGAGGGACGCTTCTGCAGTTTTTAGGGTTGGTGTTCTTACTCCGACAAACATGGCAGCTGCAAAAAGAGAAGGTATGCTGTTCTTCATCCCTGAAGACATAAAATACCTCATTTTTTCCTTCTAACTTGGATTGTTAATTTATATTTGTCTAAAGTAAAACTAGTTTCCGCAGCAATGGTCCCTAACCAGAGGGTATCACGAGCCAACAACAATAGGAGAGCTTTGGGAGATATTGGTAACATTGTGGTGGATGCCGGTGTAAATGTCACCAAGGATGGGGTCAATGGGTACGTCGTTATTTAAACTCTGAAACCCTAACGTAAGGAAATGAACCATCTTCAGAATACAAATACAGAGACCAATTATGTGACACAAAGAGAGACAAATTACATACATGTATGTGAAAAAATTCGATCTGATTTTATTTCTATTTACAGGAGG
Source organism: Picea glauca (assembly GCA_000966675.3). NCBI lineage: Eukaryota > Viridiplantae > Streptophyta > Pinopsida > Pinales > Pinaceae > Picea > Picea glauca. The sequence goes on from JZKD02S1371378.1 coordinate 132,368, forward strand.
AAACCTCTGGCTCAGATCTCTCGCCCTATTACAAGGTTAGTTCATCATGGCTTAGCAACCAATTGCTTCGAGTATGTAGGGATGTGGATTCTAGGGCCTTATTATGTAGAGAAGATATCTAATTCTTTAGTCCATTCCATCCTTTTATTAAACTTGAGGGGAATTTGTGTGTAGGAGTTTTGCACAGGCTGCTGCAAACAAGGGCATCTCTGCTGCCAATAATGTAATTTACGTTACCATCTTGATCCTATGTTTTTATGTGGATTCCATATTCTGCTGTTCCTTTCTCTTATGTCGTTTTCATTTTTATTCCCAGCAAACTCAAGCACCGGTTGTCATTCCAAAGGCCGAGGTTGTGCGGGAGAACAAGCAAAGGAGGACTAGAAAGAGCAAGGACATTCCTCCCACAACTGCAGTGCCTGAGGATAAATCAGATGATTGCATTATTATTGAACAACCACATAGGGTAAAAACAGCAAAGCCTCGGTCACTAACGACAAGTCTGACATCTCGAAGTGCAGTAGTAAGTTTCTCATGATGCTCTTGTTTTTCCTTTTGTGGAAACTATCATCTTGACATAACATAAAAGAGTCTAATAAGCTTTGATTTCAGGCCTTAGATGATTTTGGATTTGATGATGAAATGCCTGAGGCAGAGGAAGACCCCTTGCCAAACATTGATGGAGGAGACCTTGATAATCAATTGGCAGTGGTTGAATATGTTGAGCATATATATAAGTTCTATCGCAGAACAGAGGTATATTAGGTTGATCTCTTTGTTGGGGGCTTTTAAACACAATTGGATTTTGAAATTTGTAGCTTTTCTTGCATCTGCTTGCAGCACATGAGCTGTGTGCCAGACTATATGCCCAGACAACGAGATATTAATGGAAAAATGAGAGCAATCTTGATAAATTGGTTGATTGAGGTGAGTGCAGTCTTGATAAATTGGTTGATTGAAGTGTTTGGTGTCTTCTTTATATATGCCCATTGGTAACAATTGTGTTAACGAGTTACAATGAAGATTTCTATAGTTAATTATCATTGATTTCGGCACCTGAATTTGCAGGTACATTACAGGTTTGGCTTGATGCCAGAGACTTTGTATCTTACCACAAATCTTCTTGATAGATATCTTTCTATTCAACTTGTATCAAGGAGAAACTATCAATTAGTGGGTACCACTGCAATGCTTCTAGCTTCCAAGTATGAGGAAATTTGGGCTCCGGAGGTGGGGTTTTTATTAATGGTTAAAGAACATATGTTGTACATTTTGCTGCAGACTCCATAGTCTTGCTTATACTTTGCTTCCTTCGATTTTGGTGTCAGGTAGATGAATTTCTTGACATCTTCGAAAATAATTATGAGAGGAAACATATACTGGTTATGGAGAAGGAAATGCTGAACAAACTGAAATTTCATCTCACAGTCCCAACTCCATATGTATTCCTTGTCCGGTTCCTCAAGGCTGGAGGCTCTGATGAAGAGGCAAGGCCTTATCTAGATTCTGACCTCTATTGCTGACCTTAAATTCAGATTATTATTATTTTTCTTGCTCTGATGTTTGGTCTAATGGTCAGATGGCAAATTTGGTATTCTTTTTGACGGAACTGAGCTTGATGCAATACGTGATGATAAAGTTCCCCCCATCGATGATTGCTGCTGCTGCAGTCTACACTGCTCGATGCACTTTGCAAAAGATGCCTGTCTGGAGTCATGTACTTAAAGCGCATTCAGGCTACACTGAAACAGACCTCAAGTAAGCTCTGTGGACAATCCACTTTGGTTTCCTATTGTCTTTATTGTTTATTATTGATTGGAAGAAAATGAGTGTCAAAAAATCTAGATCCAATTCATAGAATAACTTTTAGAGAAATAGGAAGATGAGGAAAGTCAAGCTGTGAAAAACAAAGGCACTATGAAGGTGGTCATTTGATTTTGGTATAGATTTCAGTATATAATACAAACATATGTGTCTTGCTTGCATTTTAGAGGGTTTTCTCCTTTTTGAGTTGTGCAGGGAATGTGTAAAACCATTTGATTTTGGTATGGATTTCAGTATATAATACAAACATATGTGTCTTGCGTGCATTTAAGAGGGTTTTCTCCTTTTTGAATTGTGCAGGGAATGTGTAAAACTGATGGTAGCATTCCATCAGAGTTCAGAAGAAAGCAAACTAAATGCAGTCTTTAGGAAGTACTCAACGCCTCAGTACAACTCTGTGGCATTTATCAAACCTGCTAAGCTGCCTGCATAAGTTTTTGATTGGAGTTGCAGGTGTAGCAATTGATGAGCAACTGCGCGTCCAGCAACTGAATATTGATATGTGAATCAAATGTTTAGCATAGAAGATCTCCATTCACCCTTTTGTAGTCCCCTTTGGCTGGATGGATTTTTTGGCCATTCATTATTATTCTTTGTCTGTAGACTGTAACTGTACATAGTTGTGGCAAAAGCATGATTAAGGGACATCATTCCTCCTGGGTATTTTCGCTTAGCCTTTCCACATTCGAAGGTGGTGGCATAGAGGCAAGAGATCTTGTCAATTGTAATAAATGCTCGAGGGAATTTATGTGTTTTTTCATTTGAAATTTGAACTATAGAACACTGAATTTGTTCTCATTTGAGAGTTGGACATGGACGAAGATTTTGCATAATCTAAATCCATGGAGCTGTTTATTCTATAAAATAATGCTAGGTTATTTACTATTGGTTATAAGTAATTTTTATACATTTCAGATTGAATTTTTCTGTTACTTGTATCGTGCCTTATTTGTGGAAACTATGACCAAATATACTAAAGTTCTTTATCTTATACTATTTTATTCTCTCCTTTTTAAAGATGCATGTTCAATTTCAAAAGCTGTTCTTAGTTGGGCCGAGCCTCATCTCATTTAGAGATTTATTCATGGGTTCTTTGTGTGGACACGTAAATCATGTTCATGTTCCAAGCAAGTGGAAGTTTAAGAAGTTGGTGTTTCATGAGGCACGTAATGCTTCTTACTAGCTAGGACTTAAATCCAATACACTTGTTTGTTTTCTTTTTCACTGGCTGAATAGGCAACTGCGTCCCTCTTGTACTCGCAGCTACCACTATAACCTGCAGGAACGGAACCTCATAGAACTTCACTTAGTACCTCATAGTAACGCCCCCCGAGGACTCGATACAATGGTTTTGATTCTCATATAGTCAAGGTTTTAATTTATAGAAAAGAGGAAAATCTGTGTTTTAATTTATTTAATCCAGGCCTTTAATGTAAGGCCCATAATTAGGGAGAAACCAACAAACAAATCTGTTTTAGGAGGTCAGAGATGAAAGAATGGATATCAATTATTTCTATTAAATATGATAATCCAAGCGCAATGATTGGCTTGAAATTGTAAACAGAAACAAGTGAACCAAAACCAGGTTATAAATTAAAAACCAGAACCCCATAACACAAATAAAGAAAAGGAACTAAGATTAACCCTCCAGATGACATGTTTCCGACATGTTTCCAAGTATTAATCAATTTCCATCAGTGGATTGTCGAGAACATCCCCCAAACTAATCACTATATCTTTGTGGTGATAGATAGATTGGTGATCAACAGTAGATCACTTCATACTAGTGAAGACTACTTATACTTATCAAGCACGAGATATTGCTCACAACTTGATCATAGAGGTCGTCAAATTGAAGACTACTTATACTTATCAAGCACGAGATATTGCTCACAACTTGATCATAGAGGTCGTCAAATTGCATGGAGTTACAAATATTATTAAATATCGTTGTGTCATATTGAGATTCAAAGTTTACTTGTAAATTTTGGAAGGATTTGGGTACTAAATTGAACTTTAGTACAACATATCATCCATAGATCTATGGTTAGGGATAAAGAGTTAATTGAGGGTTGAAGACATGCTTGATGTGTGTGATGAATGAAGTAAGGATTTGGAAGGATTATTTTTGTCATTTAGAATTCGCTTACAACAATGGTTATCACTATTCCTTGAAGATGAGTCCTTTTGAAGTCTTGTATGGGTGAAAACTTAACTTATATGTGAGTAGGGATACCTTCGTGGTAAAGAGAACTTATGGCAGTGTGACCTTGGAGGAGATGGAAGGTATAATGACACAAGTGCATGAGAACATGAAAGCCATATAGGATAGACAAATAAATTATGTCGACACGAAGACAAAGAGTATTTCTCATGTTGGTGAGGAAGTGTTTCTCAAACTGAAACCAAAGCGGAGTTTCTTGATGCTAGGAAAGTGGAGGAAGTTAGCACCAAGGTATTGTGAACCACTTGAGGTCTTGGAGTAGAATAACATGGTGGCTTACATATTGGCTTTTCCTGTGCATTTAGTTGTTTACCATGTAGTTTGTCTATTAAAAAATACATACATAATGCTAGTGATTTATTGGACTATGATGATATTCAAATGGAAGCTATAGGGGAGTTCCACAAAAAGACCATAGATGTTGTATGTATTAGAACACAATAGTGGTAGAATAGATATATAGTGGGTCAAATTTATCTAGAGGCATCATACATAAGGCTAGTCACACTTGGAGTTAGCTTATGAGATGAGGAAGCTTTACCCTTATCTTTTCATTGTTGAGATTTAAGGAGATAACTTCTTCAAGGAGGAAGTTTCCCTAATGTGTCATAGTTGACTATTTTTGAGTTGATTATTTTTGAGTTGACATTTATTTAGATGTTTCTTTGGTGATTCTTTTGATGTATAGATGTCATCACCAAGACCTTAGTACTTTGATGTTATTTATTTGATTATATAATGATGATGATGATTGATGAATGTTGGTTTTGTTTAAAATTATTTCATGATGTTATACTCAAATGATGAACATGTTATTTGTCCAATGAAATGGTGATGCTTTAACTTCAAGGCCTACAAAGCCTACATTGGCGATGTTGAGAGCAACCTAGAAGGTGTTTTTGGAAATTTATGATTGTCATGAATACTAATGATATAGAGCTTATTTCTCTCTTTTTACAAGGAAAATCTTGTGGGAAACCTTTCAAGTACCTTCTTTTGATCCATGGATGATAAATGGGGTAAATTGTTGGTGCCTAAGTTTCAAGCACCTAACCTTGAGAGGATCATGATAGTTGAACCAAGACCTTGGTACTTTGATGTTATTTATTTGATTATGACGTGATGATAATGATTGTTGAATGTTGATTTTGTTTACAATTATGTCATGATGTTATACTCAAATGGTGCCCATGGTTATTTATGAAATGAAATGGTGATGCTTTAACTTCTAGACCTATATTCAGTAGGGTGAGAGGAGCAATTTAGAAGTTGTTTTTAGACATCTATGATTATTGTGAATACTAATGATATTTGGAGGTTATTTCTCTTTTTTTCCAAGGAACCTTGTGGAAAACCCTTCGAGTATTTTCTTGTGATCATAGATGGTAAATGCCTT
>JZKD02S1371378.1:154125-167782 GCA_000966675.3 Picea glauca
AATCTAGATTACAACTCAAAACATAAATGTGAATGCATCCTTTCAAGATATTACATTAGTGTCTTATCCTTTCAAATTTAAAACGCTTTCAAAATGTGCGCTGGTGCATAACCAACTGTCCTCCACTCTTGTGCTTTCTTTTCTGGCTCGCTTACAATGATCCTGCATCATTATGCAAATTATCAACCAGCTATAGGTCAACCAACATGGATATTGATCTGCACTTGTCATAATGATGAGCTCCTATATAAATGGCATGTTTTTTTGGTCCAAGATTCAACATTTAAATATAGAGTGTTATCTAAATTACAGTCCTTTTCAACATCACGTCATTCTAGGCTTTAAAAAACATATGAATAGAGTAAGCATTCATTCTTGTGTCCAAATGTTACAATTTCCAATAAATCAAAGGGGAATTATTGAAGATTCCTAAATAATTACAACTTTTATCCATTCCATCGATCATGTGCATTGACATTTTTATGGATTTCATGTGGGGTTACCAAAATTAGGCAAACAATTAGTGATCATGGTAGTTGTTGATTTCCTTTCTAAATATGTTAAATTTTTTTCCTTGCAATAATCATTCAAGGCCCCTATAGTAGCATAACTATTCACATACAATATTTTTAAATTCCATGGCATGCTGAACTCAATCGTCACTGATCATGACTGCACCTTCATTAGAAATTTTTGGTACGGGTTGTTTCAGCTTCAAGGTATCCAATTCAATCTCAACACATCGTACAACCCCCAAGTATATGGCTAGATGGACTCAATGAACAAGTTTCTAGAAGCTTATTTATGTTTTTTTACATTAGACCATCAAGCCCAATGGGTCCAATGGTTACCCCCAGTTGAATGGTGGTATAATAACACTTATTATGGAGCTACTAAAATTATCCCCTTTGAGGTAGTCAATGGACAACCACCCCTATTAGTACTCTCATAATTGCAAGAAATCTATAAGGTTCTCGAGGTGGAAAAAAATTTGATAGATGGTGTTGGCATTCTTCATACTCAAGGATTATTTGTTGTTGGCTCGGAACTACTTGAAGCAATAGATCGATCAATGCCACTCCAAATTCCACCTTGAATAAGGGAATTATGTGATCCTGCATCTTTATCCCTATAAGAAGAGATCAAGGAGAAGAGCCATTACAAGTTAACACCTAACTTTTACATACCCTATACTATACTCAAACATATAGGCATGGTGTCTTACAAATTTTCTTTTTCTGACCATTCTAAGTTTCACCTAGTATTTCTTGTGTCTTTTTTGAATAAATTTGGTTGATTCCAATTGTAGAGTTCAAACCAACCTTCCCAAACTTGATGAGAATGGTGCCATTTGGTTGTATCGTAAGGTTGTTTTGGAAAAATGCAAGTGCCATATTTTCCAATGCACTATCCACGAAGTTTTCATTTCGTGGAAGGATACACACAATGAATATGATGCATGGGAAGCAATAAGGATTGTCCACCAATTTCATCATCTCTAGCCTTGATAACAACATTTCTTTGTAAGGGGGAGGGCATGCTAGATTCCCACCCTAACTCCCCTAGCTACGAGAATATGTTGTTACATAATGTATTGGAGACACATTTATCAAATAAGGCCCATGAGGTAGTAGAATGTGAGATCAATAAAAGTAAGTTTCCTCATTAAATAATGTCCACTAGTTAGTGGTTGAGAACTCATTAATGGAGGTCCACTAGGGAGTTAGTGTTTTCGTTAGATAGAAAATATATATAGTAGTAAAATCTATGTAATTAGTTTCCAAGTGAATATTATTGTATTTCGAGCTCTACTCAGTTGGATATTTCCCCCATGAAGTGACAATTGATCAATAATATCAATTCTAAATATTAATAAAGGTTTGCTTACTATTATTGTTTCCATACTATCGTTCTATTTATTTGATCTGGAGTATTTTCGGTACAAAATGAGAGTAGAGATATAATAAATAAATGTATAGATATATCTCAGATATACAATAATATAACAAAAATATATCATTGATGCAGCCATAAACAAAAATATATAGTAATACACAATTTCTATTAATGAGCAAAATGTACAAAACTGTAGAAATACACAGTGAAAGACTCGTTAGAATGGTGGAATCTCATCTTTGAGAATAGATGTCACGGCTACTCACATTCACAAGAATATGATTGTTACAATGAGGCCCCAAAGGACTTTTTAACATAAAAAAATTGCAAAACCCTAACCCCGGAAGATGAAAAGTGAACAATTTTGTGGACTCCGTTTTGGGTAGTTTGGTGTATCAACTTCCAGGAGGCATAACTTTGGAATACAATCTCCATTTGGGGCGCACAAAATCTCGTTAGAAATTTATCTTCGAGAATATTCATTTTGGGGGATTGATTATAGCCTTTGGAAATAGTTGACTTAATCGATCTCGAAAATTCTTCATTTAGGCCCTCAAAATGGCCCCAAAAGTTTAGGAATCGAAAAAATGCTAAAAATAGTAAAATGGCAAAAGACTATTTTGAGCCAGTTGGAATAGGTGGGTGGCCACCAATATCCACTTGGATCAATCCTCCCTCCTTAGGAATAAATGGTCTCCATTGAGTTGAGTGTCTGAGGGAGAGGAAAAAGTGTTTGTTGAATATGCATCTTGATGAGTTTCTTTCCTTGCTGGAGAAGTTGTGCTACTCATCTTGTTGAAGGTTGTCACGAATGTGGTTATAAGGGTTGGGAATTTTTAACAAGTCCAACTACATGAGATCATTGTGTGTAGAAGGAATCCTTTCTCTTTTCTTCAATCTTATCAACCTGCTTCTGGTGGACAAATGGTGCTTGGACCAAGGTTGCAGTGGTTGCAGTGTTCTTGTCTTCACCTTTTGAACAGAGTGTGAAGAAGATGAATTTTGTAGTGTAACACACTTGACCCCTAAATACTCTTTTAAGGGATGGGGCATCAAATTTTCTCTTCTCTTGTTTCATTTTCGTTCCCCTACTAAGTAAAAACCCTCATCTTTTATTCACTCGAAGTATAAATCTCACACTATGCACCTAACCAGCTAGCAGAACCCTCCTCGTTACCTTGGGTTGAAAATTGGGAGCTAAAAGGTCTACTTAGTGAAGGTTTCAGTACTTCATAACTTCCAGACTTCAAGAATTCCAATGATATTGCATGATGTTCCTCCTGAATACTGAATTCCCAGGTCGTTGAACAATGGAGTGAATCAACATTCTACATCATCCACTGAAATCCTAGGGTTGAAAAGAGGCTTTGTGACTTATGGATTTAGAGATATTTCCTACTCCATCAGGAGATATCCCCAGAGTGTCAAATTGGTGTAATTATGATGGGCCTCGATCAGTGGGCCTTGTGTCACCAACCGTTAATGGTCATGATTTATTTTAGAACTCTGGGCTTTAGGAGTTCCAAAGGGTTAACACACTCACTCCTTTGGAGCATCGGACTAGTGAAGTTGTGAAGGAGCCTGATATTACTATGCATGGCCCCAACCTTCAGGTCCTTATGCATATATATGACACTATGCTCCAAACTTCCATACTCCTGGAGTCCCAGACTTCCAAAGGGTTGTCCTTGCATGAGGTGACATATTAAAAGTAGAGGTAAGGACAGGTGGGCCACGACTACTCCACGTGCCAATAAAACAACTGAACACATGCTAAGGGGAGAAAAGATAACATGTGGCCACTTTAGTGGGTGACATGTGTCACGTGTTAATGGGCCTACAAGGTCGATGAAAYGTACGAATTTAGMTGACACATGRCATGTGATACATGGGTCCAGATCACCTTGAATGTGTTAAATTTGGMAGCATCGACAATCATTCTCYAATGAGAGKCCATATGGGCCACCCTGAGGCTAGCCAGGGAGATTTGGAGAGTCAACCAGTCTTGTGAGGTATTGACAAAAGACAGGGGGAATGMGGAACCTCTATGAGTCAAACCAAAAKTTAGSACAAATGAGATGMTATGTGAKTCTAATGCAAAAKTCATGGGGAACATACAACCTCTGTGAGTATAGACAGTCTAGTGAAAAAGTCAAGGGGAACGTACAACCTCTGTGAGGATAGACAGACTAGTGCAAAAKTCGGGGGGAACATACAACCTCTGTCAGCCTAGTCAAACCTTGTGAGCCATGAGAAAAAKTCAAGGTATCTAGCAAAARCTAGGTTGAATGTAAAATTCCTATGAGCTAGAAACAAACAATATTCCTAATATTGAAAATGATGTAATTGTATTGATCTAGTGCRTTGGCACGTGTAAACATTATCCACCATGAAGAGAATTTCAAATTGCCTTGTCAAGAGTTGTAACTAAAGTCTTGATTCTAGTTCTATGTTAGAACTAAAGTGTAATATTGAGTTGTAACTAAAGTCTTGAGTCTAGYTCTATGTTAGAACTAAAGTGCAATGTTGAGTTGCAACTAAAGTCTTGAGTCTAGTTCTATTTTAGTAATGTTGAGTTGCAACTAAAGTCTTGAGTCTATTTCTATTTTAGAACTAAAGTGTAATGTTGAGTTGCAACTAAAGTATTGAATCTAGTTCTACTTTAGAACTAAAGTGTAATGTTGAGTTGCAACTAAAGTCTTAAGTCTAGTTCTAAGGTCAAACTAAAGCATGTGAGTATCAAGTCTAGTTCTAAGTTCAAAATAAAATGTAATGCTGAGTTGTAACCAATCTCAAGTCTAGTTCTAAAGTTCGAACTAAAGTGTAATGTTCAGTTGTAACCAATCTCAAGTCTAGTTCTAAGTTCAAACTAAAGTATGAAGTTGAGTTATGACTAATGCATGCAATCGGGTTACTATTTCAAGGTTCTCCTCTTCCCCTCTTCATCATATAGAAGAAGAGGTTGAACCCTCTCCTCAATGCAGTTTTGCAACACAATTTTGAAACAGAGTTTTCATATGCAGGTTGAGGGTGAAGTAATAGAGGAGCACATCAGTGATAAAGAGGCAACATATCAAAGGTGTATTTCAGTAAGGTCTTGTAATTCTTTGTTAGGTTAGAGTCATCTTGGCAAGCTCTTTGAGAGAAGTACATTTATGGTGGATATTTCTAAGAGATCTTACATTATTAATGTAATAAAAGAATATTGTCTACTGGGGTTTTTCTCCTTGTACAGGGTTTCCCCAGGGTATATGTGTTGTTGATATGCATGTTTACTTATCTACATAATTATTGATATTGGATTATGATTTGAAATTTTTGAAGTGTATTAAGTTGGAATCAAAGTATTGAAGAAAATAAAAGAATTAATCCGCATAAGAAATCAAGCTCATAATCTAACATGGTATCAGAGCTTATGGTGTGTTAAACGTGTTGAAGTGCAGCAACAGGTACACACAAATCCAAGCGAGATTTATTAAGTTTCCAGTGTGAGGAACATGGCATCCTCCATTTTAGTTAGGGCCAAAGATAGGCTCGAAGGAGCTACCAACTTTAATGTGTGGAAGCTCCGTATAACAAATATCTTGCAAGAGCATGATCTTGAGTAGTATGTGACCACAGTGGTGGAGGAACCAATGAATAATGCAGGAAGAACATTTTTCAAGAAGAGTCAAGCAAAGGCCAAGCGAATCATATTTGATTCAATCAAAGATAGTATAATTCCTGCAATGACTTCGTTGATGACTGCTAAGGAATGTATGGATACCTTGGTGAATCTGTATGAGAAACAGGCTCCAAGTCAAAAGAGGACACTTGAGAACAAGATTAAGTATCTGAAGATAGAGAAAGGTGAATCAGTGGCATCTTTCTGTTCTAGGATAGCTCAGATCAGAGATCATCTTTTGGTCATAGGGGTCACAGTGGACGATGATGATTTAGTGCAAGCCATTTTTACGGTCTTCCTTCTTCATGGGAGACCTTCTTATACAATGTATGTGGGAGAGATATTCAGCCCAAGTTTGATAGGTTATGGCATGATTGCCTCCAGGAGGAGAGTCTTACAGCTACCAGGAGTGAGCCAACGAAAGAAGAGCACTCAACTTTAGCATCAAGATTCAAGGGAAAGAAGAAAGGCACTTTTCAGAAAGGCTCCCAATGGAGGCCAAACATCAAAGGTACATTCAAAGGAAAGAATATTGATACATCTAAGATTAAATGATTTAGTTGTAAGAAGTTGGATCATTTTGCTAAATATTGTTGGTTTAGAAAGAAATATCCTAGGAAAGGGAAACATCATGTCTCAACTACTGAGGATGATGAATCCAAAATAAATCAGAAAAGTCCTTCTAATGAGAATGAAAATAGGAAAGAATATTATTTTGTTTCTTCTTTATCTAGTTCAGTTTCCACAGGGCCGAAAACTTGGTTAGTAGACAGTGGTGCATCAAAGAACATGACAGGGTACAAGGATATCCTCTTAGATTTCGAGACAAAATCTTTTGCAGAGTAGGTCGAGCTTGGGGATTAAAAATGTTACAAGATAGAGTGAGTAGGCTCTATATCCTTCAAATTAGAATCTGGGGCTAGACTTCATGTTGATGAAGTATTATATGTTCCAGGGCTCAAGAAGAAACTACTATCAGTTGCAACCATTGAGGACAAGGGATATTGGGTGATCTTCAAGGACAAGAAGGCACTAATATGGGCTAAAGGTAGCCACTTAAGTACAACATAACCCATTGGAACTCGCAGTGGAGGACTATATGCCGTGTTAAGACAGTCAATTTAGGCATTGACTCATGATGCAACTAGCTCCAACGAGTTGTGGCACATAATACTTGGACATCTTCATTACAAATCTCTTCCAAATCGACAGACCATGGTATGTGGCATGCCATCTATTTCTCTTAGTAAAAATGAAATTTGTAAGGGATGCATGCTAGGTAAAAATATAAAGAAATCATTTCCTAGTAGTGACTAGAGAGCTCAGGGCATCTTAGATCTGGTTCATTTTGATGTATGTGGTCCCATGTCATCTCCCTCACTCAGTGGTTGTTTGTATTATGTCATTTTTATTGTTGATTACTCAAGAAAATGTTGGATATATTTTCTTAAAGATAAAAGTGACACTTTTGATAAATTCAAATAATATAAAGACTTTATTGAAAAGAAGACAGGGAAACACATCAGAATCCTTAGAACATACAATAGAGGAGAGTTTGAATCTCTTCAGTTTGAGGATTTATGCAATTCAACAGGAATTAAGAGACAGTTGCCCGTGCCATATAACCCTAAGAAAAATGGTGTTGATGAGAGGAAAAACAAGACTATTTGTGAGGCAGCGAAAGCAATGATGTTTGACCAAAATCTGCCAAATTCCTTATGGGCAGAAGCTACCTCCACTGCCGTGTATATTCAGAACAGGTGTCCACGTGCTATTTTGAAGGAAAAGACTCCTGAATAAGTCTTCTCAAGGATCAAACCTAAAGTAGGGAATCTAAGGATATTTAGATGTCTTGTGTATATTCATGTCCCTAAGGAAAAGAAGACAAAGATTGAACCCTCAGGCAAGAAAGGGGTTTTTGTGGGGTACAGTGAGAACTCCAAAGATTACAAGATTTATGTATCAGGTCAGAGGCAAATAGAGGTAAGAAAATACATGGCATTCCATGAGGAAGACGCATTTAAGAAATATAGAGAGGTTTAGCAGGATTTAGAAGCAGTTCAACCAACTTCACCCTCTTTTGAAAATGAAGAGTCAGATGATCAGAGGGAGGAACCTCGTGAAGGGCCAAGTAATGAGCCCCTATAACCCACTGAAGTGTTATAAATAACTCTTGAAGAACCTCCAACCAAAAGGAAGATAGGGTGGCTTAAAGAAATAGTACAGAAAGAAGAAAGGATAGGTGCTCCCAAATAAACTTTCAGGGAAAGGAAGAGGTTTCATAGGTTTGGAGGCTATGTTGCACTGATGAGTAGAATTAGTTATGTCGAACCTTATTCATTTGAATAAGAAGATAATTTACAAGTATGGAAGGATTCCATGCTTGAGGAATATAGGTCTATTATAAAGAACAATGTTTGGGACATTGTGCCAAGGCCAAAAGACAAATCAGTGGCTTCTTCCAAATGGATCTATAAGATCAAACATGCAACTAATGGAAGTGTGGAAAAGTTCAAAGCAAGATTTGTAGCCAGAGGCTTCAGTCAGAAATAAGGAATCGACTACGAAGATACTTTTTCTCCTGTAGCCAGGTATACCTCCATTCTATCTATTATTTCATTAGCTTTCGTACTTGGTTGGAAACTACATCAGATGGATGTAAAAACAACATTATTGAATGGAAATATTGAATAGGAGGTCTTTGTGTAAACAAATTTTTTTATACTGCATAACAAAGGCACTCATGTATGCAAGATAAGGAAGGCCTTGCATGGTCTTAAGCAGGCTCCCAGAGTTTGGTATGATAGATTGATGGATTTCTTAAAATCTTAGGCTTTCAGAAAAGTGATGCTGATGCAAATCTATATTTCAAGGTAAGAGGTAACCAACCTGTTATACTAATCTTGTATGTTGATGATATCTTTCTAACAAGAAATGAAGGGATAATAGCTTGGTGTAAGAGGGAGCTAACCTCGGAATTCGAGATGAAAGACTTAGTCTTGATGCATTACTTCCTAGGATTGGAAGTGTGGCAAAGATAGGGCGAGATATTTCTGGCACAAGGAAAATACACAGTGGATGTACTAAAGAGGTTTGGTATGATGGATTTCAAATCCATGTCTACTCCGATGGTTACCAACCTGAAGAAGATGCATGATTCTAATACAGGTTCAGATTTGGTGGATCCCACCATGTATAGGCAGCTGATTGGATCATTGATGTACATGATCCACACTAGTCCAGATATATGCTATGCAGTGATTGCAATGAGTTAGTTCATGATTGAACTGAGACAGAGACATTGGGTGGCAGAAAAACACATATTGAGATATCTCAGAGGGACCATTACTTATGTTCTGAGATATACATCCAGTGGTGGTTTATTTCTGCATGGGTATGCAGATGCTGACTGGGCAGGAAGCCCGGTGGATCGGAAGAGTACTTCTGGATACTTCTTTAGTTTAGGATCCACTATGATCTCTTGGTCAAGCCAAAATCAAGGATCCATTGCATAGAGTACAACATAGGTTGAGTACATTGCAACAAGTGATGCTAGCAAGGAAGCAGTATGGCTCAGAAAATTGGTTTTTGGGTTGTTTGGTGACAAGCTCGAGATGACGGTGGTTCACTATGATAACCAAAGTTGCATAAAATTGACAGAGAACCTAGTATTTCATGACAGTTCAAAACATAATGACATGAGGTACCACTACATCTGAAACTTGGTCAAAATAAAAAATGTAAAGTTATAGTACATAGCCACGAGCGAGAAGGTAGTTGATATCCTGACCAAGCCTCTAACCTCAAGACAATTTGTGCAACTGACAGGAAAGCTTGGTGTGGCTGAGAATGAATCCCTCACTGAGAGGGAGTGTTAAATTTGGTAGCATCAACAATCATTCTTTAATGAGAGGCCATATGGGCCACCCTGAGGCTAGCCAGGGAGATTTGGAGAATCAACTAGTCTTGTGAGGTATTCACAAAAGCCAGGGGGAACAGATAACCTCTGTGAGTTAAAAAAAAATTCAAGATGAATGAGATGCTATGTGAGTCTAATGAAAAATTCATGGGGAACGTATGACCTCTGTGAGCATAGACAGTCTAGTGCAAAAGTCAAGGGGAACGTACAACCTCTCTGAGCATAGACAGACTAGTGAAAAAGTCAGGGGGAACATACAACCTCTGTGAGCCTAGTCAAACCTTGTGAGCGATGAGAAAAAGTCAAGGTATCCAGAAAAAGTTAGGTTGAATGTAAAATTCCTATGATCTAGAAACAAACAATATTCCTAATATTGCAAATGATGTAATTGTATTGATCTAGTGCATTGGCACATGTAAACATTATCCACAATAAAGAGAATTTCGAATTTCCTTATCAAGAGTAGTAACTAAAGTCTTGAGTCTAGTTCTATGTTAGAACTAAATTGTAATGTTGAGTTGTAACTAAAGTCTTGAGTCTAGTTCTATGTTAGAACTAAAGTGTAATTTTGAGTTGCAACTAAATTCTAGAGTCTAGTTCTATTTTAGTAATGTTGAGTTGCAACTAAAGTCTTGAGTGTAGTTCTATTTTAGAACTAAAGTGTAATGTTGAGTTGCAACTAAATTCTTTAGTCTAGTTCTACTTTAGAACTAAAGTGTAATGTTGAGTTGCAACTAAAGTCTTAAGTCTAGTTCTAAGTTCGAACTAAAGAATGTCAGTCTCAGGTCTAGTTCTAAGTTCGAACTAAAGTGTAATGTTGAGTTGTAACCAATCTCAAGTCTAGTTCTAAAGTTCGAACTAAAGTGTAATGTTGAGTTGTAACCAATCTCAAATCTAGTTCTAAGTTTGAACTAAAGTATGAAGTTGATTTATGACTAATGCATGCAATCATGTTACTATTTCGATCTTCTCCTCTTCCCCTCTCTAGCCTATATAAGCAGAGGTAGAACCCTCTCCTCAACACAGTTTTGCAACACAATTTTTAAATAGAGTTTTCATATGCAGGTTGAGGGTGAAGTAATAGAGGATCACATCAGTGATAAAGAGGCAACATATCAAAGGTGTATTTAAGAAAGGTATTGTAAGTCTTTGTCAAGTCAGAGTCATCTTGACAAGCTCTTTGAGAGAAGTACATTCATGGTGGATATTTGTAAGAGATCTTACATTATTAATGCAATAAAGGAATATTGTTTGTTGGGGTTTTTCTCCTTGTACAGGGTTTCCCTAGGGTATATGTGTTGTTGATATGCATATTTACTTATCTACATAATTATTTCTATTCGATTATGATTTGAAATTGTTGAAGTGTATTAAGATGGAATAAAAGTATTGAAGAAAATAAAAGAATTAATCTGCATAAGAAATCAAGCTCATAATCTAACGGGATGATGTCAACATACCACATCACCCTGGATTAAACACCTTCCAAGTCGTTCGATCTTATGGTCATGGTGTGTCCACGTAACCCCTAGATCTATGGCCTTCATTACTTCGTAACTTTGGATTTCATGGAATTCGTGGCGTGAATTTCTCCTTTCTCTGGAGTGGTCAACTACAAACTGACCATGGATGAGATCTAATTGTTAGGAGAGATATCAAAGGGTCTCTCTATCTACGATTCATGTTTATTCATAGATCTGACATTCAGGTAGTTTACCCACTCCACACTCCTTGTCTCCCGAAGAAACACTTTGCCGAAGTGCCAAATACAGTCTAGATCCAACAGTCAGAGGAGATATCGAAGGGTCCTCAGATATACGGTTGTTATCACTTCATAAATTCAGTGTTGAGAGGTCTCCTCACCTTGAACCAAAATTCCTTCTGGAGTGTCTAACTCCCGAAGTCTCGAGTATTAGATCTAATGGTCAGGAGATATCTTGATGTATCCTTGGATCTATGGCTCTCATTACTTCATGGATTTGGCATTCGAGGGGTTTGATGATATATCATCCCCGTTCTTACGGAGTTACACTTTGTCGATGTTTCCTCGATGTGGATCCAATGTCCAAGGGGCTCCCGATTACTCTCATATTGGTGGTTCGACACATGGTTTTTGTTGATAGTTTTATATTTCTGGTTAAGGAATTAGGGTTGTTGACTAATCAAGTCCATTGTGTTAGGGTTTTGGATGCCACTAGTTCCTATATGTATATTGTATTGTAAAAAATGTAACACTATGAATGAATATAGAATACGTTGTTTTTCTCGGTTTGGGTTTCTAGGGGAAAAATATCTCTGTAATGTTAGTATTTTCCATTGTATCTTTGCTATTCTTTTACCAAAAAATTGTTTGTAGTAAACATTGTACAAGGTAAAAATATACACACCTAGCACTCTTATCTTTGATTGAACCAAAAGGTTTTGAAGGAGCCAGCAAGGATGAATTCTGCATAAAGACCATGGATGAAGAATTGGATCAAATAGAGAAGAATCACACTTGGGAATTGGTTCAAGAACCAATTTACAAGAATGTGATCGACACAAAATTGGTCTTCAGAAATAAATAGAATGAAGATGGACGGGTTACCAGGAACAAAGCTAGATTGGTATGTAAAGAATACACACAAGTTGACGGTATCAAATTTGAAGAGACATTTTATCCACTTGTTAGAATGGAAGCAATAATATTGATACTAGCTTATGCATGTTCAAATAATATTAAAGTGTATCGTATGGATGCGAAATCATATTTTTTGAATGGAGAATTAGAAGAATAAATCTACATTGAGAAACTAGACAGATTTCATTTATAAAAAGATTAATATTATGTTTGCTTATTAAAGAAGGACTTGTATGATCTCAAACAAGCCTGCAAAGCCTGGTATTATAGAATAGACAGATAGTTACAACAATAAGGGTTCAAGAAAGGAAATGCAAACAACAACCTCTACATCAAGGTAACTCAAGATAGTATTTTATTAATTGAAGTTTATGTTGATGATATTAATTTTGGAAGTGATGATGATAGGTTGAGCCAGAAATTTCCAAAGGACATGAAGAATGAATTTGAAATTTCATTACCTGGAGAACTATCCTTCTTTTTGGGTCTTTAGATATGTCAAAGGAACCAAGGAAGTTTTATTTCTCAAACAAGGTATATCATACAAATTCTAAAGAGGTTCGTAATGGAAGATTTCAAGCCAATCAATACTCCTATTAAAACCAGTTGCAAGTTAAGTAAATATGGTGACTCAAAGTCTAAAGATAATAAGAAGAACATGTCAATGATTGGAATCTTACTTTATGTGACATCATCCAGACCAAATGTAATGAAAAAAATTTGACAGGTGGAAATATTTCAAGAAGCTCCAAAGGAATCACATGTTCTAGAAGTAAAGAGGATATTAGTATATCTCAAGGGTAGAGAAGAGTTTGGATTATGGTATCCAAAAGGAAACAATTTATCACTTGTTTCCTACACAGATGCATATTGGGCAGGTTGCATTGATAACTGACGAAGCACTAGTGGAGAAATGTTCTAATTGGGTGAGTGCTTGGTATCTTGTCTAAGAAATAAAGAATAATCAATATCATTATCTATATCCAAAGAAGAGTATATTGCAACAACAACATGTTGTACACATGTTCTATGTATGATACAAAATATGACAGATATACAGGTTGAGTGTGATGAGCCCATTTCAATATATTGTGATAATACTAGTGCCATGAGTATCTCAAAGAACCTGGTAATGCACTCCAATACAAATCACATTTCAATCAAGTATCACTTTCTAAGAGAACAAGCTGAAAAGAAGAACATTAGAGTTGAATATGTGGGAACAAAAGAACAAGTGGCGGATATATTTACAAAATTGCTTCCAAGGGAAGCCTTTGAATATCTTTTCGAGAGACTCAAAGTAATTATTTTGAATTCTTATCTTACATGTCTAATATTTACACGAGGAAGCTTCATAAAGAGGACAGTTTAGGTTAAGGTTGCAGTTTTACAAAGATTTCAGTTGGGGGGAGTAGCTGCAAGGATAGTTTAGATAGGGGGAGCATCCCCCGATGGGAATTTACCTTTTCCATTGATGTCAAAAGGGGAGATATTTATCGGATGCATGATGGAGATTTAGATTCTTGGAGAGACAGAACATAGACATGGTTCTAGGGGC
>JZKD02S1371378.1:167792-181615 GCA_000966675.3 Picea glauca
TAGAAACAACCACATTTAAGTACAAAGTGGTTGATATATATGTATCTACACCATTTTCCACCTTTTAAAATTAATCGCACCTATAAGCGTGTATCAACCACTTTTTACTTAAATGCGGTTCTTGCTAATTTAGAGTCCTCATGCCCAAAGGAGGAATAGTCAACTATTAATACATTAATAAAACAATAATACATTATTAAAGTATTAATGGATTAATAAATGATTAAAGTATTCATATTAATAAACTAATACATTAATACTTTCTTAATACATCAATGTACCAAAGTGTTAATGTATCAATTAATTAACATATTTATATATGTGTTAAGGCCTAAATAGTGGCACATTACCCCTTAATTGGGGCATATTACATTAATATTGTTACTTTATTTATGTCGCCTTGGGTCCATTAGTTGTTATTGTACCTCCTAGTCTCCTATATATACCAAGGAGACATTTTCATTTCTAATCATCTAGTATTTGGAAATTTATGTGGTGTATAAGGAGGTTTCCCCCTTGAAGAAACTTATTATCATAATTTCTCTCTTTTTCAAGGCATTGAGTACTTATTCTGCGGTTTTTCTATGTTATAGTGATATTTGGTTCTTAACAGTAATGGTGACACTAGGTTCTACTTCAATGTTTTTCTTTCCCTTTTCCAATTATGACTCAAAGTCTAAGTCATCATATGACCCTCGGGATTACGTCGAAACGAGTAATGATTGTTTAGAGAGACATTAAACAATATTGTGCCAAGGAATTTTGTGAAAATTGCACCACTTTCAATTCTCCTTCATTGAATTCCCATTTCCCTTCTTTGTTGGTGGCTTGGGATGGTTATCATAGGGTTGGCCATCCTTACTCTATAATTTTTCATGGGAGTTAGGTCCACCCTTACCATACTTTAGTTGTTGTGAATTTGCAGACTCGAACTCCGACTTATTATGTTGCTTAAAGTTTTTCTACATTTTGAGAACATACTGATAAGAAAATCCCAATGAAAATATGTCCACTAAATAGATTTTAGTTTGGATGTTCGTATATATATCCCCAAGGTATTTTAGGACCAGATACCATTGAGAGTCCTTGATACACAGCTTGGTGTGCAAGGTATGGAAGGTATTTTTGAACTCTGACATCGTTTGGCACCTCTCTTGGTGTAGGGTGGTCCCTATTTTATTCTTCCATGGTAGTTTCCTTGGGCATGCAAGAGTGGTTTTATTCAAGAGAAGCAAGCTTGAGACCCAACTCCCTATACCTTGACCTCGTTGGGGACATGGACTAAGGACAACAAGGAGCAAATTTCTCTGATACCACCGATCCAGATTATTTTGGGAACGATATGAAGGGATAACTATAAAAGAGATATAACATGGAAATACAAAGAGATCTGGCACGAAACACAGTAATATAGTGGAACTTTGATTTTATTAATGACTCTCTAAAAATAAAAAAGACTGTAAAATGAAAAAACACACAAGCTAGCTACAATGGTGGTAACTTTTCTTTAAGAAGAGATGTGTCGAATTTTCTCATTCACAAGAAACTTCCTATGAGGACGCTCCAAAGGCATTTTTAACATGAAGCATAATTGACAAAACCCTAAAAATACAAAACCCTAAGCCCGAGAGATGAGACACCAAAATTTTTGCGGGCCCCGATGGGGGCAGTTGATATGTCAACTTTCCAAGGGCGTAACTTTTGCATATGATCTATGTTTGGGGTGCTAAAGGTCTATCTTAGGAGTACACATTCCATTCAACCCAGCCTCTACCTTGGGATATCTTGTGGGCATTATCATGTCTAGAAAACGTTGTTTAAGGCCTCAAAATGGCCTGAGAAGTTCAAGACTTGAAAAAATGTACAAAAACTTCCAAGATGGAAAACTGACTGTGACGCCCGCAACCTCAGAACCCGCAGGTTGGAAGGTCGGTGTGCACAAAGGATATTTCCTTTCACACAGACCAAATAACTCTAACCGATTCTTCTATTTCCCTATCGGGAAATCTGCACCCACAACAATCTTCATGCGATCCCCAGTTTGCACTCGGGAGATCGGAACTCGTGACTTCGTGAATCCAATGGTCGAGCGTAGGTCTCTCGAATCCCCGAAACCCGACAACTAGTCCGCGCTGACCTTTTCTTATCGGGCTTTCTTCTATCATGATGTCAGCACTCCTGATGTCGAGTAACTTGTATCCCCGACTCCCGATTCCTGATATGCTGAAACTTCGATGCACACATGAGTTTGACTATTCAATGCCCCGTCACCTCTATCAGAATTTCGGATTTCACAGAATCGTGAATCCTAATGCATAAGTTTCGGGACTTCTCACTGTGAAACCATGATATGAACTGCCACTTGTCCCCTCACTGACTCTTGTGGTCCCACACTGTTCTCGTGCCCTTCGGGATATCGCGGTTCACGATTTCACGATTCCTGTTGCAATGTTTACAGGATTTCAACCCGCGAAACCCCGATATGAGATTCACGAGTAGATCTGACGACCCTTGTGGCTTGGATTGATGGTCATGCCCCTCCTRAGMTTTGAACCCTTCRATAATACTTTGTTGTATCTCCMTTKCTCCTCTGTGAGATCTGAYRGCTCACGMGATGTCGCGAATCCTCCTCGAAGAATACCGACCATCCGGTCCTCCTGATGAAATCTGCAAAATGACTAAGTGTTCCTCTGCAGAACTCATCCACTTGCGTGCAAACTTGCGACGCTTCTTATGAACTTCCAGTCACAGCTTCCCTATGCTTCCCTTCAATAGTCTCGAAGGCCTTGTCCTTCTTGAGATTTCTTATAACTCTGAGCCTTAGAGAAGACTCTTGCGCACACTCCTTGTGGAAACCTTCAGACACTTCCAAGTGCTCGAATCCCTTCGACTCTACGCACACCTACAGCAGCAGTCTTTAAACACTTCACTCAAGTTCACAACCCTGAAGCTTCACTTGGCCTACACACTCCTTGCACAGCTCCTGGGCCTCTCTGCACTCCTGAATGAATGAGAACAAAAGCCATCTCTATCTGATCCCTCTGTCAACGCCCTCCTTGCGGAAAATTCGACTACACTCCTTGCAGGAATCCTTGTTCAGGTAGAGAAACAACTGAAACTCATTCCAACTTCCTTTCAGACTTCAAACTTAAACATGAAATCACATACACAACACATAAATCAAATGTATAACATTAAGCAAACATTCATGAGCATATCATTCAGCATCAATACACAGAGAACAAACAAAAAGCCATGAATTTGAATCAACCTCTTCTATTAATTCAAATATCTGTACATGGGTGTTCTTACACAGCTCTCTGCATGCTCTTTCTCTGGTGCTTCATCTCCAATAATGTTACAATACACAATGAGGGTGTCTATATCCCGTTTCCCTCTTGCGCTCTCAAACTGTCTAATCTAGAATTAAATTCTCTCTACCTGCATTAACTACTTTAAATGCCTTCTACCTACTAAGGATGAGAGAAATCGCTCAAGGTCCATTTACATTATACAAGTGCGCCTCTTCTTAATGGCTTCATTTAAGATTGCGCAACAATTTCAAGGTGATTTCAAAAATTTTGGGTTGGTTCTTTCTAGTTGTCCTTTTGCTTCCGCGCTGGCTCGCTTGATGTTGGCGATGCTCCTGCATCATACTCCTTGGCTTGAAAATTTTCATGGGCTCCTATCCATGAGCTCGTACATGGTCTGTCCATGCTTCTGGATCTCTTCTTCACTCTCCCATCTAGCATCTTCAACTGGATGGTTTTCCCACTTGACCAGATACTCAAAGTATTGTTTTCTTCTGGTCTTCTTACTAGTTCTTTTGTCTAGTATGCACTCCATCTGTGGCTTCTCTGCAACTGGCATATGCTTTCTCCATTGGATCACTAGATGCTCATCTCCAGTCTCCATTTCCTCTTCTTTATATGGGTACAAATCTGAGATATTGAATATCGAAGAAATTCCGATCCCATCGGGTAATTCAATCTCATAAGCATTCGTCCCAAATTTCTTCAAGACCCTACATGGCCCGATTTTCTTCATCTTCAACTTGTTATATGCTCCTCTCGGGAAACTTTCTTTCCTCAAATGTGCCATAACCAAGTCACCAACCTCAATTGAAGTTGTCTTCTGCATTGATCTGCTCTATTCTTGTACTCCTGGTTCGAATTTTGAAACCGCTCCTTCACCCGGCTATGAAGTTATTTCATCGCCTCTGCAAAATCTTCTCCACTAACGCTCCTAGTCGCAGTCTATTCTGAATCTCTCAATTCATAAATTCCCCTCAGTTGCATGCCATAGATAATATGAAATGGACTCTGGCCTGTGCTTTGATTCACTGAATCATTATAATAAAATTATGCCTGCGGTAATATACTATCCCACTGGCTGTGGTGTTCTGTCACCAGGCTCCTCAGCGAGTCTCCCAGACTTCTGTTTACCACTTCTGTCTGTCCATCCGTCTGGGGATGATAAGCTGAACTAAATGACAAGTTAGTTCCCAGCTTCTTCCATAAGTTCCTCCAAAAATGCCCTATGAATTTGGTATCTCGATCCGAAGCTATACTCTTCGGCAACCCATGAAGTCGAATGACCTCTTTGAAAAACAGGTTCACAATGTGAGTTGCATCACTTGTCTTTTGACATGGAATGAAGTGTGTCATCTTGGAAAATATATCCACCACCACAAAGATTGAATCACAACCTCTTTGTGTTCTTGGCATC
This sequence comes from Picea glauca, assembly GCA_000966675.3. Taxonomy (NCBI): domain Eukaryota; kingdom Viridiplantae; phylum Streptophyta; class Pinopsida; order Pinales; family Pinaceae; genus Picea; species Picea glauca. Next base: position 172,521 of record JZKD02S1371378.1, read on the forward strand.
CCCAATACAAAATCCATGCTAATCGCATCCCACGGCCTCTCTGGTATGGGTAACGGTTGATGAAAACCTCCATCTTGGCTTATTCCCTTCGAATGCTAGAAAATTTTTCATCTCTCCATGAATCTCTTGACATATTTTCACATTCCCGACCAAAAATATGACTCGTTCAGCTTTGCGAACATCTTGTCGTGACCAAAGTGCCCTGGCAATCCTCCACTATGTTTCTCCTTCAGCAAGTTCTCCCTCATGGAGCATTTCAAAACACACAGTTGATTACCTCTCAACAAAAATCCTTCCTGGATCATGTACTCTATCCATTGGCTTCGGTCTCTAAGAATTGTATTCTCAGCGACTTCATACGCTTCCTTAAAATCCTGATCTTCTGCGTACATGTCCCTGAGATCATCAAAACCCAACATTTTGACTCGGAACTCCTGCAACAACAAACACTTCCTGCTCAAAGCATCAACCACTTTGTTAGCAGTACCAGAAATATGTTTAATCACAAATGTGAAATTCTTCATATATTCAACCCATTTGACATGCCTCTGATTCAACTTTTCCTATTGAGTCACAAACTGCAATGCATGATTGTCATTGTACAAGACAAACTCTTTTGGGATCAAGTAATGCCTCCATTTCTTCAATGACTGGATGATAGCATAAAACTCCTTATCATAAGTGGATTAATTCACTTTCACCTCCTTCAGCTTCTCGCTGAAGTATGTTATCGGCCTATCTTCCTGACTCAAGACTACCCCTATCACAAATCTGCTTGCATCACATTTCACTTGAAATGTCTTTCTGAAATCCGGCAACACCAAAACTGGTTGTTCCATGATATTCCTTTTCAACCGATTGAAACTTTTCTCAGCCTCTTCAGTCCAGTGAAAAGACTTGTGTCTTTTATTCACTGTGTCCATCATCGCTGTGCTAATTCCACTGAAATTCCTGATGAACTTCCGGTAGAAACTAGCCAATCTGTGAAAACTTCTCACCTCAAAAACATTCCTCGGTGATGGCCAATTCTTGATCACTTCCACCTTATCCAGGTCCATCCTCAACTCATTTGCAAAAATAAAAAATCCCAAGTAAATGATCTTTGTCTTCATGAATGAGGACTTCTTGATGTTTATCAACAACTTCTCTTGCTGTAATCTTTGCATCACTGTAGCCAAATGCTCCAAATGCTCTGCCATTGTTTTACTGTAAACCAATATGTCATCTAAATACACAATGAGAAATTTTCCGATGAACTCCCTCAAGACTTCGTTCATCAACCTCATGAAGGTACTTGGCGCATTTTTTAAGCCAAACAGCATAACAATCCATTCATACAAACCTTCATTTGTCTTGAATGTTGTCTTCCATTCATCACCTTCCCTCATGCGGATCTCATGATAACCGCTTTTCAAATCAATCTTTGAAAAATACTTTGCTCCACTCAAGCAATCCATCAAATCATCCATCCTCGGAAATGGAAATCTATACCTGATGTTTATCTTATTAATCACCCTCGAGTCAGTACACATCCTCCAACCTCCGTCTTTCTTCAGACTGAGTACTATTGGAACAGCACATGGACTCAAGCTCTCCCTAACCAAACCTTTGTCCAACAAATCCTGGACTTGCCTCTTAACTTCCTCATTCTCTTGCGGCGTCAATCTGTACGTCGCTTTGTTTGGAAAACTGGCTCCTAGTATGAGATCAATATGATGAATCACACTCCTTATCGGTGGAAACAAAGGAGGTAATTCGTCCACTATGATGTCAGCGAACTCTTCCAGCAGTTCCTAAACCTCCTCTGGTAAATCATTCACTCTTGTGCTAGTCAGAACAATTTTTGGTTTTTTGGCCACAATGAACTAGGGATCCTCCTTCTTCTTAACCTCATTAAGGAGTTCCTTCCCACTCATGAGAAGTACTGTGTTGCTTACTTCTAGTTTTACCTCCTTATCCTTGATTGGAAGGAACATGTGAGTCCTCCCATTCTTCTCTAGGGTGTATGTGTTCATTCTCCCATCATGAATCACATTCCTATCATATTTCCATGGTATACCCAACAATAGATGACAAACATCCATAGGAATGACATNTCGAGTAACTTGTATCCCCGACTCCCGATTCCTGATATGCTGAAACTTCGATGCACACATGAGTTTGACTATTCAACACCCCGTCACCTCTATCAGGATTTCGGATTTCACAGAATCGTGAATCCTAATGCATAAGTTTCGGGACTTCTCACTGTGAAACCATGATATGAACTGCCACCTGTCCCCTCACTGACTCTTGTGGCCCCACACTATTCTCGTGCCCTTCGAGATATCGCGGTTCATGATTTCACGATTCCTGTTGCAATGTTTACAGGATTTCAACCCGCGAAACCCCGATATGAGATTCACGAGTAGATCTGACGACCCTTGTGGCTTGGATTGATGGTCATGCCCCTCCTAAGATTTGAACCCTTCGATAATACTTTGTTGTATCTCCCTTGCTCCTCTGTGAGATCTGACAGCTCACGAGATGTCGCGAATCCTCCTCGAAGAATACCGACCATCCGGTCCTCCTGATGAAATCTGCAAAATGACTAAGTGTTCCTCTGCAGAACTCATCCACTTACGTGCAAACTTGCGACACTTCTTATGAACTTCCAGTCACAGCTTCCCTGTGCTTCCCTTCAATAGTCTCGAAGGCCTTATCCTTCTTGAGATTTCTTATAACTCTGAGCCTTAGAGAAGACTCTTGCGCACACTCCTTGTGGAAACCTTCAGACACTTCCAAGTGCTCAAATCCCTTCGACTCTATGCACACCTACAGCAACAGTATTTAAACACTTCACTCAAGTTCACAACCCTGAAGCTTCACTTGGCCTGCACACCCCTTGCACAGCTCCTGGGCCTCTCTGCACTCCTGAATGAATGAGAACAAAAGCTATCTCTATCTGATCCCTCTGTTAACGCCCTCCTTGCGGACAATTCGACTGCACTCCTTGTAGGAATCCTTGTTCAGGTAGAGAAACAACTGAAACTCATTCCAACTTCCTTTCAGACTTCAAACTTAAACATGAAATCACATACACAGCACATAAATCAAATGTATAACATTAAGCAAACATTCATGAGCATATCATTCAGCATCAATACACAGAGAACAAACAAAAAGCCATGAATTTGAATCAACCTCTTCTATTAATTCAAATATCTGTACATGGGTGTTCTTACACAGCTCTCTGCATGCTCTTTCTCTGGTGCTTCATCTCCAATAATGTTACAATACACAATGAGGGTGTCTATATCCCGTTTCCCTCTTGCGCTCTCAAACTGTCTAATCTAGAATTAAATTCTATCTACCTGCATTAACTACTTTAAATGCCTTCTACCTACTAATGATGAGAGCAATCGCTCAAGGTCCATTTACATTATACAAGTGCACCTCTTCTTAATGTCTTCATTTAATATTGCGCAACAATTTCAAGGTGATTTCAAAAATTTTGGGCTGGTTCTTTCCAGTTGTCCTTTTGCTTCCGCGCTGGCTCGCTTGATGTTCGCGATGCTCCTGCATCATACTCCTTGGCTTGAAAATTTTCATGGACTCCTATCCATGAGCTCGTGCATGGTCTGTCCATGCTTCTGGATCTCTGCTTCACTCTCCCATCTAGCATCTTCAACTGGATGGTTTTCCCACTTGACCAGATACTCAAAGTATTGTTTTCTTCTGGTCTTCTTACTAGTTCTTTTGTCTAGTATGCACTCCATCTGTGGCTTCTCTGCAACTGGCATATGCTTTCTCCATTGGATCACTAGCTGCTCATCTCCAGTCTCCATTTCCTTTGCTTTATATGGGTACAAATCTGAGATATTGAATATCGGAGAAATTCCGATCCCATCGGGTAATTCAATCTCATAAGCATTCGTCCCAAATTTCTTCAAGACCCTACATGGCCCGATTTTCTTCATCTTCAACTTATTATATGCTCCTCTCGGGAACCTTTCTTTCCTCAAATGTGCCATAACCAAGTCACCAACCTCAATTGAAGTTGTCTTCTGCGTTGATCGGCTCTGTGCTTGTACTCCTGGTTCGAATTTTGCAACCTCTCCTTCACCCGGCTATGAAGTTATTTCATCGCCTCTGCAAAATCTTCTGCACTAATGCTCCTAGTCGCAATCTATTCTGAATCTCTCAATTCATAAATTCCCCTCAGTTGCATGCCATCGATAATCTGAAATGGACTCTGGCCTGTGCTCTGATTCAATGAATCATTATAATAAAATTATGCCTGTGGTAATATACTATCCCACTGGCTGTGGTGTTCTGTCACCAGGCTCCTCAGCGAGTCTCCCAGACTTCTATTTACCACTTCTGTCTGTCCATCCATCTGGGGATGATAAGATGAACTAAATGAAAAGTTAGTTCCCAACTTCTTCCATAAGGTCCTCCAAAAATGCCCTATGAATTTGGTATCTCGATCCGAAGCTATACTCTTCGACAACCCATGAAGTCGAATGACCTCTTTGAAAAACAGGTTCACAATGTGAGTTGCATCACTTTTCTTTTGACATGGAATGAAGTGTGCCATCTTGGAAAATCTATCCACCACCACAAAGATTGAATCACAACCTCTTTGTGTTCTTGGCAGCCCCAATACAAAATCCATGCTAATCGCATCCCACGACCTCTCTGGTATGGGTAACGGTTGATAAAAACCTGCATTCTGGCTTATTCCCTTCGAATGCTAGAAAATTATGCATCTCTCCATGAATCTCTTGACATATTTTCACATTCCCGGCCAAAAATATGACTCGTTCAGCTTTGCGAACATCTTGTCGTGACCAAAGTGCCCTGGCAATCCTCCACTATGTTTCTCCTTCAGGAAGTTCTCCCTCATGGAGCATTTCAAAACACACAGTTGATTACCTCTCAACAACAATCCTTCTTGGATCATGTACTCTATCCATTGGCTTCGGTCTCTAAGAATTGAATTCTCAGCGACTTCATACACTTCCTTAAAATCCTGATCTTTTGCGTACATGTCCTTGAGATCATCAAAACCTAACATTTTGACTCGGAACTCCTGCAACAACAAACACTTCCTGCTCAAAGCATCAACCACTTTGTTAGCAGTACCAGAAATATGTTTAATCACAAATGTGAAATTCTTCATATATTCAACCCATTTGACATGCCTCTGATTCAACTTTTCCTATTGAGTCACAAACTGCAATGCATGATTGTCATTGTACAAGACAAACTCTTTTGGGATCAAGTAATGCCTCCATTTCTTCAATGACTGGATGATAGCATAAAACTCCTTATCATAAGTGGATTAATTCACTTTCACCTCCTTCAGCTTCTCGCTGAAGTATGTTATCGGCCTATCTTCCTGACTCAAGACTACCCCTATCACAAATCTGCTTGCATCACATTTCACTTGAAATGTCTTTCTGAAATCCGGCAACACCAAAACTGGTTGTTCCATGATATTCCTTTTCAACCGATTGAAACTTTTCTCAGCCTCTTCAGTCCAGTGAAAAGACTTGTGTCTTTTATTCACTGTGTCCATCATCGCTGTGCTAATTCCACTGAAATTCCTGATGAACTTCCGGTAGAAACTAGCCAATCTGTGAAAACTTCTCACCTCAAAAACATTCCTCGGTGATGGCCAATTCTTGATCACTTCCACCTTATCCAGGTCCATCCTCAACTCATTTGCAAAAATAAAAAATCCCAAGTAAATGATCTTTGTCTTCATGAATGAGGACTTCTTGATGTTTATCAACAACTTCTCTTGCTGTAATCTTTGCATCACTGTAGCCAAATGCTCCAAATGCTCTGCCATTGTTTTACTGTAAACCAATATGTCATCTAAATACACAATGAGAAATTTTCCGATGAACTCCCTCAAGACTTCGTTCATCAACCTCATGAAGGTACTTGGCGCATTTTTTAAGCCAAACAGCATAACAATCCATTCATACAAACCTTCATTTGTCTTGAATGTTGTCTTCCATTCATCACCTTCCCTCATGCGGATCTCATGATAACCGCTTTTCAAATCAATCTTTGAAAAATACTTTGCTCCACTCAAGCAATCCATCAAATCATCCATCCTCGGAAATGGAAATCTATACCTGATGTTTATCTTATTAATCACCCTCGAGTCAGTACACATCCTCCAACCTCCGTCTTTCTTCAGACTGAGTACTATTGGAACAGCACATGGACTCAAGCTCTCCCTAACCAAACCTTTGTCCAACAAATCCTGGACTTGCCTCTTAACTTCCTCATTCTCTTGCGGCGTCAATCTGTACGTCGCTTTGTTTGGAAAACTGGCTCCTAGTATGAGATCAATATGATGAATCACACTCCTTATCGGTGGAAACAAAGGAGGTAATTCGTCCACTATGATGTCAGCGAACTCTTCCAGCAGTTCCTAAACCTCCTCTGGTAAATCATTCACTCTTGTGCTAGTCAGAACAATTTTTGGTTTTTTGGCCACAATGAACTAGGGATCCTCCTTCTTCTTAACCTCATTAAGGAGTTCCTTCCCACTCATGAGAAGTACTGTGTTGCTTACTTCTAGTTTTACCTCCTTATCCTTGATTGGAAGGAACATGTGAGTCCTCCCATTCTTCTCTAGGGTGTATGTGTTCATTCTCCCATCATGAATCACATTCCTATCATATTTCCATGGTATACCCAACAATAGATGACAAACATCCATAGGAATGACATCACATAAGATCTTATCATTATATCCTCCTATCTTAAATTCAACCAAGCATTGTTTAGTGACAATTACCTGGTGTCCTTTTTGTAGCCACGAAACTCTGTATGGACTTGGATGATCAATCGTCTCCAGCTCCAGCTTCTCTACCATATCTGTAGATACGAGATTATTTGTGCTACCACTGTCTACAATGACCTTGCATACCCTGTCCTTGGTCTTGCAAGCAGTCCTGAAAAGTTTGGTCCTTTGGACTGAGCTCTCCACCTCCTTCTCGGGTGTCAAAAGGACTTTTCACATCATCAACGATCTTCCACCTTCAGCGTCTTCTACCTCAACATTCCACCTCTGCGCCTTGGCGATGTGAGTTTCTCCAATCTATTTATTCTTATCTTGACACTCATAAGACTTGTGCCCATTCTTTCCACTTGTGAAGCATGTAATTACTCCACCTCTTCCTCTTCCTCTACCTCTAGTACGAGGAAAAGTGTTATTGTCAACATAATCTCCTCTGTGCTCAGTATGTTGTCCTCTTTGTTCAACATATGGCCCTTGCTGTGAGGTTCCCCCTCTCTCAGTTCGAGTCTGAGGTTTCTTCCAGTCCTCCTTGGGCTTCTGATATTTGTCCTGGGCAACCGATTTTCCTCTGGGTTGACTTCTTCCTTGGCCTCTTTAACTCTGCTTTCGACTCATCTTATCCTCAGCTTTTAGAGCCATATGATAAGCATCTTCCACCGTTCGAATGTTTACCATGCTCATCTCATCCTAGATATCATATCTCAGGCCATTCATATATCTAGCAACTTTTTCACCATCGCTCTCCCGATGACCTGCCCTGATGTTCAGCTTGTAGAATTCTTCAGTGTATTCTTTCACTGTCATTAGCTTCTATCTCAGGTTTTGCATTCTCCTGAACAGAGTAATCTGATAATCCCTGGGGATGAATTTTTCTTTCATCTTTGCAATCATCCTATCCCAACTCTTGATTTTCTGCTTTCCCTTGCAGTGTCTATCATCTTGTAGTTCATCCCACCACAATGCTGCATGTCCCTTCAACCTTGTGACAACATGCTTGACTTTCTTGTCTTCTTCGACATCTTCATAGTCAAAATATGTGTCCAGAGCTCTAATCTAGTCAAGAAGCTCCTCTGCATCCAAGTTTCCCTCAAACTGGAATTTTCATCTTTGCTCTTGCACCCATCCTTGCAATAGCTCTGATCAAACGTTCGTTTGATGCATCTTCAGCCGCAACTTCTTCTTCATGTTCAACTTCAATCTCACTTTTAGAATCACTAAGATCCCCATCATTGACCATACGCCTTTGTGCTGTCTCCATGTCTTCGAGTCTGGCTCGTAGATCACGCATCTATCTCTCCATGGCTAGATCAGTCATATGTCTGCCTCTTCTTCTCGACATTTCCCTATCCTCTGGATCGGGTGACTGTCTATCTCTTCTCCTTGGCGGCATGGAAAATCTTCTTTTTCTCTGCTACAGAAAGCAAAGAACCTTTATGTGCTCTGATACCAAACTGACTGCGATGCCTGCAACCTCACAACCCGCAGGTCAGAAGGTCGACGTGCACACAAGATCTTTCCTTTCACACGGCCCGAAGAACTCTAACTGATTCTTCTATTTTCCTATTGGGAAATCTGCACCCACAAAAATCTTCGTGTGATCCCCTCTTTGCACTCGGGAGATCGGAACTTGTGACTTCGCGAATCCAATGGTCGAGCGTAGGTATCTCGAATCCCCGAAACCCAACAACTAGTCAGCGTTGACCTTTTCTTATCGGGATTTCCTCTATCGTGATTTCAGCACTCACAATGTCAAGTAACTTGTATCCTCGACTCCCAATTCCCGATATGTCGAAACTCCGATGCACACGCGAATTTGACTATTCAACGCCCCGCCACCTCTATCGGGATTTCAAATTTTGCGGGATCGCGAATCCTAATGCATAAGTTTCGGGACTTCTCGCTGTGAGACCCTGATATGAAGTTCCACCTATCCAATTGTTGACTCTTGTGGCCCCACATTGTTCTCGTGCCCTTCGAGATATCGTGGTTCACGATTTCCGATTCCTGTTGCAATGTTTACGGAATTTCAACCCGTAAAACCTCGATATGAGATTCACGAGTAGATCTGACGACCCTTGTGGCTCGGATCGACGGTCCTGCCCCTTATGAGCTTTGAACCCTTTGAGAATACTCTGCTATATCTCCCCTGCTCCTCTGCGAGATCTGAAGACTCATGAGATGTCGCGAATCCTCCTCGAAGAATACCGACCATCTGTTCCTCCTGATGAAATCTGCGAAATGACTAAGTGTTCCTCCGCGGAACTCGTCCACTTGTGTGCAAACTTGCGAC
>JZKD02S1371379.1:0-11473 GCA_000966675.3 Picea glauca
CTAGAAAAGGAAAGGGTAAGAATAAGGAGGACAAAAACAATTCACAAGCAGGGAGAACCAAAACACAACCTGTTGATGATAGGGATAAGCACAAACCCTGATACCCTTGTCTTATCTGTGGTGATGATCACTAAACTAAAGATTGTCCACGACAAGCCGAGGTTACTAAGTTCCTTCAAGGGACCACAAAACCACCCACTTCAGCTGTATTGTCACAACCCTTCCCTTCTCAACAACATGCCCAATTGGTCATTCATGACCAACCCTCCCCCTCCAATACATCTTATGTCTTAATGTGTACAGGATATTCAAAGCAAAATGACATCACACTTACCACTCGAGCCAAAGATTAATCCTCCTCCAAAGAGAAGGTTGATGCTATACCTCCTTCATTGGTCCAACCATCTCCCATGACTCCACCTACCAACTGTCCTCTTCATCTCGAATGACCGAGCCTCAACACAGTCCTTCGCCCTCCTCCAAAGGGCGTCATTTGGAAATCATCTTTCAATCCTCATGCCTGTGCTGCCCAGAACTAAAGTATTGTTGAAGATCTGGCCCAAGCACCATCCGTGATGTCAGCCCTCGAAGTCCTTCAAAGTTGTCCTATACAACAGAAGGCACTGTTGAAAGCTATCAGTGGAATCGACCCTATGGATATGAATTTAATAATTTTTTACTTGGAAGATCACATTCCAATGTTACCCCCTCAACTCGCATTCCAAATACAAGTTATTGTCTCCGAAAAAAACATTTGTAGAACAGTTATCGACGAGGGTGTCTCGACGTGTGTCATGTCTATTACCTGCTGGAAAGCCATTGGCTCTCCCCCTTTGACTAAATCCCACAACAAACTCAAAGCCTTCAATGGCTCTGGTTTTAAGCCTTACGGTTTCCTCCATTCGTTTCCAATTACGTTATAAGGAAAAATGGTCCAAGTTGAAGTGGAAGTCGTTAACGCTCCTCTCGATTACAACCTTCCACTTGGCCGTAGTTGGATCGATTCCATGTGTGTAGTTGTGTCGACCCTTTTTTTTGTCGTGCGTTTCCCTCATCAAGGAAAGGTCATTACCGTTGACCAATTAGCCTTCTTTAACTCACATGCACGTACCGAAAACATACTATTTATTGCCAAAACACCCATGGATACGAGAACATCGGTGTGGGTCTTCTTAAATACTCCTCGTTAATGGGTACCTTCCCCATCCCACCAACCGATGTTTCACTTCCTTCTATCACTTTGATCAACATGATCTCCACCTGTATTCATGGAACCCCTGCGTCTCATGACCCCTGGATAGTACCCAACCCCGACGATCATCTTCGTTATAGCGACGAAAAGACTTTGAGTCCGGTTGAATCCACCTATTAGGCCATTCAATCGGCAACCCATTTTACACCCTCTCTTGGTGATTTATTTCCATATCCTTTTCGCGTCATATTTCCCATGGAAAAGATGATTATGTCTGTTATGGAAGACACCCCCTGTGAAGATGGACATCATCATTCCATCCTCTTCCTCGAACAACACACCATTGAGAGCTACCATCGGATCTCGACCCCGTCGACCGTTGTTGTCATTTCCACTATTCCTGAGTCTACACACGATATGTTTTCTAAAGGGAACTTAAGCAATATCTCACCCACCATCCCCCTCGACATGTCCATAAAACCTGGAAGTGTCGAAAATGTGTATATTGGAGCTTCGTGTTCCCCTAATGAAATCGTCACCTACAAGTCACTTTTCAAATAATTTCATGACATCTTTGCCTGGAGCTATGAAGAAATGTCGGGTATTGACCCCGACATTGTGATACATGAGATCAAGACATACCCAGATGCTAAACTCATCCAGCAACGCCTTTGTCTGGTCCACCCACATAAAGCGGACGCTATCAAGCTTGAATTCGAGAAACTTCTCAAAGCTGGCTTTATTTACTCGGTGGCTCTCACTGACTGGGTTTCCAATCTTGTCCCAATTGACAAGAAACAAGGCACAATCTGTGTGCGCGTTGATTATAGGGATATTAACAAAGCATGTCCTAAAGACAACTTTCCTACCCCCTTCGTCAACCATATTGTCAACGATTATGTCGGAAGTGAAATATTCTCTCAGATGGATGGTTTCTCTGGATATAATCAAATCAATATCGTTCCCGAGGACCAACACAAAACCGCTTTTATTTCTCCTTGGGGCACTTTTACCTATCGGAAACTTCCTTTCGGTCTAAAAAATGCAGGCGCAACTTTCCAGCATGCTATGTCTTATTCCTTCCATGATATCAAACACATTGTGCAGCTATATCTTGATGACTTGCCCACTCCTTCCATGCACCGGGTCAATCATCCAATACACCTCCGAGCCATTTTCCTTTGATGTCAGTTTTATCATATACGCTTGAATCCTCACAAATGCATTTTCTGCGTAGAATCCGACTGACTTCTAGGATTTGTTGTTTCACGTCAAGGGATCAGGGTAGATCCTTTGAAGGTCAAGGCGATTCTCAATCTCCCTCCTCCTTCTTTGGTCCACCAGTTACAAAGTTTGCAAGGGAAATCAAACTTTCTTTGTCGTTTCATCCCAAACTATGTTGAGCTAATTATTGGATTTACATGACTACTCAAAAAGGGGTCAGAGTTCATATGGGATACCATCGCCAACAAATCTTTCAAATCTTTGAAACTATCCCTAACGCGTACTCCGCTTCTCTTCCCACCAGATTACAACCATGATTATTTCCTCTACCTCGTAGCCTCGGATTACACCATTGCTATGGTTCTTGTCCAGGAGGATGATTCTCATGATGAACATGTCATTTATTACTTGAGTCGAAGTCTAACGCCTACTGAAACCAAGTATTTACATGTCGAAAAACTGGCCTTGACATCTGTTCAAGCAGTTCAACGTTTCTGGCACTATATCCTCTCTCGCAAGACTATGGTAATTTCTAACTGCAACCCTATGCAAAACATTCTCAAACATCAACTACTAGGGGGAAAATACTCCAAATGGATCGTGATACTCTAGGAGTTTGACTTAGAATTCGAACACGCTAAGTCTAAGAAATCCTTAGTGTTTTCCGAGTTGATATGGAACTTTCCCTACTTTGAGACGAAAAAGGTAGCAGGCGATTCATTACCTGATGAATCCCTTTTCCTGATTAGTTCCGATGATCTTTGGTACAAAGATATCATCATATATCTCCAAACCCAGACTTTCCAACCCAATTTGTCTAGTGCTGACCGTTGTCGAATACGCTACCAAGCCCGTCAATATATTATCCTCGGTGATACTCTTTTTCGTCGTGGAATTGACTCTGTTTTTTGACGCTGCCTCACGTTTGACAAAGCCGAGAAAGCCCTTAACGACTACCATTCTGGAGCCTGTGGTGGTCATATGTCCATATATTCTACTACCCAGAAGATCTTGTGAGCAAGGTATTTTTGGCCTTCTTTATTTAACGACTGTATCAACATCGTCCAAAAATGCCATGCTTGCTAGACCTACAACCATAAAATACGATCACATCCCGCTGCTCTTCACCTTGTGGTCTTCATCGGTCCTTTTGCGAAATGGGGTATCGATTTCATGATATGTCACCCTCACTCGGTTAGAGGGCATGGTTACATTATTGTAGCCATAGATTACTTTACGAAATGGGCCAAAGCGATGCCGACATTCGACAATACCGGAAAGACCGCATCATTATTCATTTTCAATCACGTCATAGCTCGTTTTGGCGTTCCTCAAGCTATCATTACTTATCACGGTAGCCACTTCAGAAACTTCATGATGTCTGAACTCACTGAAAATTTGGGTCTTCACCATGAAAACTTGACACCCTATTACCCACAAGCCAACGACCAAGTCAAAGCAATTAACAAGGTCCTCATAACCATGCTCTGACGAATGATAGGGATTCACAAAATGAGTTGGCACATGATGTTATTTTCAACATTATGGGCCTACTAGACATCCGTTAAATCTGGTACCGTATTTACACCATTCCAGTTAGTTTATGGCTTATAAGCCATCCTACTAATTGAATGTGAGATACCCTCCTTAAAATTATCCATGGAACTCCTCCCGAACACTTATTTCGAAGAAGAACGTCTGTTGTATCTCATGCGATTAGACAAAACTCAACGCGATGCCACCCTAGTCATAGAAGCCTAGAAGAAACGCGTCAAAGCCCAATACGACAAACATGTCAAGCCCCACGTTTTCTCTGAAGGGGATCTGGTTCTCCTTTACGAACAAGATCGGGATATGCTAAGAGCTGGAAAATTTGAAGCCATGTGGAGAGGTCCTTACATCGTTAGACGAGTTTTGGAGAAAGGAGATTATGAGCTAGTAGATTACGACGATATCCCTTTGAGTGAACCCAAAAATGGGTTGTACTTAAAGAAGTACTATGCCTAAGATTACCAGTGCACAAGTACTTGTATTTTATTGTATCATACTTCTTGTGTGTTACTGTAGTGTGTTTTTTCGTTATCTAGTCTCTGCTCTCAACCGCTTATGTTACGTTGTGTTTGGTTTCCATATGTCAGAGTCTTCGCTACCCCACATTGGCTTCGCTGATGGTGCTAGCAGTAGTACTCAGAACCTTGCTTCTGCTACTTGGGAAATTTACGCCCCTACAAATGAACTTATCACTCTACGAGGTGTGTGTCTCGGTCGTGCGACCAACAACATTGCAGAGTATAGCGCCATTATCGAATTATTGATTGACGCTATTTCTCTCGGTATCCGTCACTTGGTTGTATGACTCGATTCATAGCTAGTAGTACTACAAATAAGTAATGTTTATACTATTTGAAGTCCTACTTTATTACAGGTATACTTACGAATTCGCCTCTTGGAATGTTATTTTGATTATATTGAGTATCAACATATTCCTAGATGTCTAAATACATTAACTGATGCATTAGCTAACTATGTATTAGATAGAAATTTGGGCCATTTATAAACCAATCACATCACATGTATCACACAACACAAGATAANGCTGTATTGTCACAACCCTTCCCTTCTCAACAACATGCCCAATTGGTCATTCATGACCAACCCTCCCCCTCCAATACATCTTATGTCTTAATGTGTACAGGATATTCAAAGCAAAATGACATCACACTTACCACTCGAGCCAAAGATTAATCCTCCTCCAAAGAGAAGGTTGATGCTATACCTCCTTCATTGGTCCAACCATCTCCCATGACTCCACCTACCAACTGTCCTCTTCATCTCGAATGACCGAGCCTCAACACAGTCCTTCGCCCTCCTCCAAAGGGCGTCATTTGGAAATCATCTTTCAATCCTCATGCCTGTGCTGCCCAGAACTAAAGTATTGTTGAAGATCTGGCCCAAGCACCATCCGTGATGTCAGCCCTCGAAGTCCTTCAAAGTTGTCCTATACAACAGAAGGCACTGTTGAAAGCTATCAGTGGAATCGACCCTATGGATATGAATTTAATAATTTTTTACTTGGAAGATCACATTCCAATGTTACCCCCTAAACTCGCATTCCAAATACAAGTTATTGTCTCCGAAAAAAACATTTGTAGAACAGTTATCGACGAGGGTGTCTCGACGTGTGTCATGTCTATTACCTGCTGGAAATCCATTGGCTCTCCCCCTTTGACTAAATCCCAAAACAAACTCAAAGCCTTCAATGGCTCTGGTTTTAAGCCTTACGGTGTCCTCCATTCGTTTCCAATTACGTTATAAGGAAAAATGGTCCAAGTTGAAGTGGAAGTCTTTAACGCTCCTCTCGATTACAACCTTCCACTTGGCCGTAGTTGGATCGATTCCATGTGTGTAGTTGTGTCGAACCTTTTTTTTGTCGTGCGTTTCCCTCATCAAGGAAAGGTCATTAACGTTGACCAATTAGCCTTCTTTAACTCAGATGCATGTACTGAAAACATACTATTTATTGCCAAAACACCCATGGATACGAGAACATCGGTGTGGGTCTTCTTAAATACTCCTCGTTAATGGGTACCTTCCCCATCCCACCAATCGATGTTTCACTTCCTTCTGTCACTTTGATCAACATGATCTCCACCTGTATTCATGGAACCCCTGCGTCTCATGACCCCTGGATAGTACCCAACCCCGACGATCATCTTCGTTATAGCGACAAAAAGACTTTGAGTCCGGTTGAATCCACCTATTAGGCCATTCAATCGGCAACCCATTTTACACCCTCTCTTGGTGATTTATTTCCATATCCTTTTCGCGTCATATTTCCCATGGACAATATGATTATGTCTGTTATGGAAGACACCCCCTGTGACGATGGACATCATCATTCCATCCTCTTCCTCGAACAACACACCATTGAGAGCTACCAACGGATCTCGACCCCGTCGACCGTTGTTGTCATTTCCACTATTCCTGAGTCTACACACGATATGTTTTCTAAAGGGAACTTAAGCAATATCTCACCCACCATCCCCCTCGACATGTCCATAAAACCTGGAAGTGTCGAAAATGTGTATATTGGAGCTTCGTGTTCCCCTAATGAAATCGTCACCTACAAGTCACTTTTCAAATAATTTCATGACATCTTTGCCTGGAGCTATGAAGAAATGTCGGGTATTGACCCCGACATTGTGATACATGAGATCAAGACATACCCAGATGCTAAACTCATCCAGCAACGCCTTTGTCTGGTCCACCCACATAAAGCGGACGCTATCAAGCTTGAATTCGAGAAACTTCTCAAAGCTGGCTTTATTTACTCGGTGGCTCTCACTGACTGGGTTTCCAATCTTGTCCCAATTGACAAGAAACAAGGCACAATCTGTGTGCGCGTTGATTATAGGGATATTAACAAAGCATGTCCTAAAGACAACTTTCCTACCCCCTTCGTCAACCATATTGTCAACGATTATGTCGGAAGTGAAATATTCTCTCAGATGGATGGTTTCTCTGGATATAATCAAATCAATATCGTTCCCGAGGACCAACACAAAACCGCTTTTATTTCTCCTTGGGGCACTTTTACCTATCGGAAACTTCCTTTCGGTCTAAAAAATGCAGGCGCAACTTTCCAGCATGCTATGTCTTATTCCTTCCATGATATCAAACACATTGTGCAGCTATATCTTGATGACTTGCCCACTCCTTCCATGCACCGGGTCAATCATCCAATACACCTCCGAGCCATTTTCCTTTGATGTCAGTTTTATCATATACGCTTGAATCCTCACAAATGCATTTTCTGCGTAGAATCCGACTGACTTCTAGGATTTGTTGTTTCACGTCAAGGGATCAGGGTAGATCCTTTGAAGGTCAAGGCGATTCTCAATCTCCCTCCTCCTTCTTTGGTCCACCAGTTACAAAGTTTGCAAGGGAAATCAAACTTTCTTTGTCGTTTCATCCCAAACTATGTTGAGCTAATTATTGGATTTACATGACTACTCAAAAAGGGGTCAGAGTTCATATGGGATACCATCGCCAACAAATCTTTCAAATCTTTGAAACTATCCCTAACGCGTACTCCGCTTCTCTTCCCACCAGATTACAACCATGATTATTTCCTCTACCTCGTAGCCTCGGATTACACCATTGCTATGGTTCTTGTCCAGGAGGATGATTCTCATGATGAACATGTCATTTATTACTTGAGTCGAAGTCTAACGCCTACTGAAACCAAGTATTTACATGTCGAAAAACTGGCCTTGACATCTGTTCAAGCAGTTCAACGTTTCTGGCACTATATCCTCTCTCGCAAGACTATGGTAATTTCTAACTGCAACCCTATGCAAAACATTCTCAAACATCAACTACTAGGGGGAAAATACTCCAAATGGATCGTGATACTCTAGGAGTTTGACTTAGAATTCGAACACGCTAAGTCTAAGAAATCCTTAGTGTTTTCCGAGTTGATATGGAACTTTCCCTACTTTGAGACGAAAAAGGTAGCAGGCGATTCATTACCTGATGAATCCCTTTTCCTGATTAGTTCCGATGATCTTTGGTACAAAGATATCATCATATATCTCCAAACCCAGACTTTCCAACCCAATTTGTCTAGTGCTGACCGTTGTCGAATACGCTACCAAGCCCGTCAATATATTATCCTCGGTGATACTCTTTTTCGTCGTGGAATTGACTCTGTTTTTTGACGCTGCCTCACGTTTGACAAAGCCGAGAAAGCCCTTAACGACTACCATTCTGGAGCCTGTGGTGGTCATATGTCCATATATTCTACTACCCAGAAGATCTTGTGAGCAAGGTATTTTTGGCCTTCTTTATTTAACGACTGTATCAACATCGTCCAAAAATGCCATGCTTGCTAGACCTACAACCATAAAATACGATCACATCCCGCTGCTCTTCACCTTGTGGTCTTCATCGGTCCTTTTGCGAAATGGGGTATCGATTTCATGATATGTCACCCTCACTCGGTTAGAGGGCATGGTTACATTATTGTAGCCATAGATTACTTTACGAAATGGGCCAAAGCGATGCCGACATTCGACAATACCGGAAAGACCGCATCATTATTCATTTTCAATCACGTCATAGCTCGTTTTGGCGTTCCTCAAGCTATCATTACTTATCACGGTAGCCACTTCAGAAACTTCATGATGTCTGAACTCACTGAAAATTTGGGTCTTCACCATGAAAACTTGACACCCTATTACCCACAAGCCAACGACCAAGTCAAAGCAATTAACAAGGTCCTCATAACCATGCTCTGACGAATGATAGGGATTCACAAAATGAGTTGGCACATGATGTTATTTTCAACATTATGGGCCTACTAGACATCCGTTAAATCTGGTACCGTATTTACACCATTCCAGTTAGTTTATGGCTTATAAGCCATCCTACTAATTGAATGTGAGATACCCTCCTTAAAATTATCCATGGAACTCCTCCCGAACACTTATTTCGAAGAAGAACGTCTGTTGTATCTCATGCGATTAGACAAAACTCAACGCGATGCCACCCTAGTCATAGAAGCCTAGAAGAAACGCGTCAAAGCCCAATACGACAAACATGTCAAGCCCCACGTTTTCTCTGAAGGGGATCTGGTTCTCCTTTACGAACAAGATCGGGATATGCTAAGAGCTGGAAAATTTGAAGCCATGTGGAGAGGTCCTTACATCGTTAGACGAGTTTTGGAGAAAGGAGATTATGAGCTAGTAGATTACGACGATATCCCTTTGAGTGAACCCAAAAATGGGTTGTACTTAAAGAAGTACTATGCCTAAGATTACCAGTGCACAAGTACTTGTATTTTATTGTATCATACTTCTTGTGTGTTACTGTAGTGTGTTTTTTCGTTATCTAGTCTCTGCTCTCAACCGCTTATGTTACGTTGTGTTTGGTTTCCATATGTCAGAGTCTTCGCTACCCCACATTGGCTTCGCTGATGGTGCTAGCAGTAGTACTCAGAACCTTGCTTCTGCTACTTGGGAAATTTACGCCCCTACAAATGAACTTATCACTCTACGAGGTGTGTGTCTCGGTCGTGCGACCAACAACATTGCAGAGTATAGCGCCATTATCGAATTATTGATTGACGCTATTTCTCTCGGTATCCGTCACTTGGTTGTATGACTCGATTCATAGCTAGTAGTACTACAAATAAGTAATGTTTATACTATTTGAAGTCCTACTTTATTACAGGTATACTTACGAATTCGCCTCTTGGAATGTTATTTTGATTATATTGAGTATCAACATATTCCTAGATGTCTAAATACATTAACTGATGCATTAGCTAACTATGTATTAGATAGAAATTTGGGCCATTTATAAACCAATCACATCACATGTATCACACAACACAAGATAATCCAGTACAAGTCATATATATGTATATAACGATCAAAAGTTTTTTACAAAATTTTTATGTCCAAGGACCAAAATCTCAAAAATGAGGCTCATAGCCACTACAAAACAGCATCATGGGTGACACTCATGGTAACACATGACTACCCGGGCCACTCTACGAAGTAGTTGGATAATAGACTCTGACACGCCCATGGTATGGCGTTGATAACGCTGAGGGATATCCCCAATAGTCATGTATGGAATGTCAGCAGTCAATCCCTCCAATTTTTGTTCCACTGCTTCATAATCTCTGGCATCCCATCGTGCTACTAGATCCACCTCCCCTCGCCATTTAATAGGAGAGGTACTCAGAGGTCAATAAGGCCCCACATCTATGTCATCAAAAAGAGTTTTTGTAATGAGACCTTGGACAAACATAAAAACATTGCATATGATAAAAATCACAAAAATATTTAAAAGAAAAAAATGTGTACTTCTTAGCTAGATCTCCCCACTGAGCATCCTCAAGTAGGGCCAAAGCCGGATCCCCTCGAAAATCCAACCCAACATAGGCATAATCATCGACCATCAGCATCTATGGCCGCAACCAGTCAAAGAATGAATCGTTATATTTGATGATTGGCCTAGCTATGTGTCGGGCCATGAGGTTGCACCACCTCAGCATTCTTGGATCTTGTGGAGCTGGTAAACCCCACTCAACCTGAAACTGCAGCAGTGGAACCCTTTCTAAGAAGAAGAATACCAAAAGTGACCCATACCCAAATTGTTTCAAATTGCCCTTTTCTGCATTTCGTTAGTTGTCTCTTTATGCTGCGAAGGACTGCATCTGACCAATAAAATACCCGAGGCTCTATACACTCTATGGTGTAATGAAAATAGCTCTGGAGAGCCATGTGTGGAGCATCGCTCCCAGCCATATGAGTAATGGTGAACAAGATGTTGCGAAGGGTCAAATTTTGGACCCCCCAAATGGCCACCTTTCCTTTGCTTCTTTCCGTCTCTGGAACACAGTACCGATAACAATACTCACTCATAGGCAGCCCACCACCTCCGCTACCTTTCAAGCTAGTGTGGTACCCACACTGTGACAGTCCTGTTAGGAAGTAAACATCCTTGATATCCAAGGAAAATGTGTGGACCCCCACATGAAATAGTTGTTGGTCCACGTCCCACATATGAACGAAGTACTCCAACAACCTGACTTCGGCCCTCATGCCCGAGATCCAAAAGAATTTCAAAAGACCACAGTCTTGGAGAGCAGCAACGGTGCCTGGGTCATTCCCGGCAATAGCATCATTGATCCAAGTGGATATCAGTGGCCACCCACCTTCTCCAACTAGCCCAAAACATGTTTTTGGCAATTTTGGTAATTTACTATTTTTAGCAGTTTTTAACTTCTGGGGTCATTTTGAGGCCCTAAATGATATTTTTTGAGAAAACGAGGAGCAACATGAATCATAGATCGATGTTCCTCACCCAAAATTTGTATTCTCGGATAGATCTTTCCAACGAGCTATTGAGCACCCCAAATGGAGATCGTATGCAAACGTTACGCCCTTGGGAAGTTGACGTATCAACTACCCCCATCGGGGCCCACAAACCTTTTGGATTTTCATCTTCCGGGGTTAGGGTTTTGGATTTTACTTATGTTAAAAA
>JZKD02S1371390.1:0-11473 GCA_000966675.3 Picea glauca
AATAAATGTTGAATGCTAATTGATGAGTTTTTGTGCAAGAGGGAAGTTTTGGGAAAAAGAACCCCACACTCATTCACCCCCCCTCTAAGTGTGGTAGGTGTGTCCAACAGTTTTTCCGGTTACAACTATATCAAAGTAAAAAGGGAAGAAAAATATAAAACCACCTTTATTACTCGCCGGGGTACTTTTTCTTATAAACGTATTCCTTTTGGATTATCTAATGCAGGTGCCACCTTTCAAAGAGATATGAAAATATATTTTTATGATTTGATCAGTAAGATCATTCAAATATACCTTGATGACTTAACGGTGTATTCTAGAATCCGATTAGATCATTTCGGTCATTTGAGAAAAGTTCTCATGTGATGTAGGAAATTTGCGATTTCTCTAAATCCTTCCAAGTCCATTTTCGGCATCACCGAGGGAAATATCCTTGGACACATCATCTATGATTCAATAATAAGAATTGATCCGAAAAGGATTGTTGCTATCCTTAATCTGCCTGCTCCCACTTCCAAAAAGGAGGTTTAAGATTTTATGGGGGTTATTAACTTTGTCCGTAGGTTTGTTCCATATTTTGCTGTGATGGTCAAGCCAATTCATAATCTTCTTAAGAAATATCGTTCTTTTTCTTGGACAAATGATGTTGAAAATTATTTTGAAGGGATAAAGAAAGTGATTAGTTACGCACCAGTTTTGGTGAAGCCGGATTTTGAGAAGGAATTTACGATATATACTAATTCCACCGAAGGGGCAGTTTCTATTGTGTTCATGCAAAATGATGACCAAGGAAATGAAAAACCAATGTATTACATGAGTCAAATTTTTTCTGATGATGAATTTAAATATTCTTTTATTGAGAAACACACTTTCACTCTCATTAAATCTTTTGAAAAGTTTCACCACTTCATCTTAGGTAAGCATACGTTGGTAAAAATTCCTTTACATGTTGTCAAGTTTTTCCTCTCACAGACTTATCTTTCAGGAAAGCTTGCACATTGGCTTGCCAAGATCTAGGAGCATGATTTGAATGTCATGAATTCTACCACTATCAAGGGACATGATGTAGCCCTTCACTTAGCTCAACATGCTGAGAATGGTGAATAAATAGATGAAGAAGATAGTTCCCTTTCAGCTCTCTTTTACATCGATGATCATATCCTCCTTGTGTTTGAACATCCTTGGTACAATAATTTTTATTATTATTTATAGAACCAAAGATGTCTAGAGAACTTAGACACTCATCAAAGGAGAAGACTATGTCTTGAATTTGCAAGATACTTCATCATAGGAGACTTCTTATTTTGAAGATTTTCTGATGGTGTGTTGTCTCACTGTGTAAACAATGAAGACACACATAAACTGTTGCAAGAATATCATGGTTCTTAAAGTTCTGTCATTCATGTAGGAGGTATTTTTTCTACAAAAACCACTACTTTCAAGATTATTAGAAAAGGATACTACTGGCCTTCAATCTTTCATGACTCTTTTGTTTTTTCAAGATCTTGTGACAAGTGCCAAAACTTTGTTGGGAAAGAATGCCTTTCAGCCATGCCATTACAGCCTGTCCTACCAGACTTTCCTTTTTCAAAGTGGGGTTTAGATTTTATTGGTCCTATTAATCCTCCTTCTTCAGATGGACAAGTTTTTATTTTGACAACCATAGACTATTTTACAAAATGGTCTGAAGTTGTCCCACTTAAGCATTCCACAGATGATCAGGTAATTTCTTTCCTTGATTTTTTTTTTCTAATTTTGGTCTTCCATTGGAAATTATTACACACAATGGTCCCGTTTTGATTTCTGCTAAACTGACTCAATTTTTAGCTAAATTTGGGGTTAAAAATTTCACTTCATCATCTTATTATCCCCAAGGAAATGGGCAGGCTGAGTCTACCAAAACAAATGTGGTAGGAATCGTCAAAAGGCTCATCGAAGACAAGCCTCGTCAGTGGCACACTCTCCTCACTTATGCCCTATGGGAAGATCGAAATATCACCAAGGTAAGCACTGGTTGCACTCCTTTCCATCTTGTTTATGGTTAATAATCCCTCCTTCCAACTAAGATGAAACTTTCTTCCTTAAGGTTAATGCTTCAGATCTAAGAATTAAATTCTTCAAATGTTTCACAAAGGACAAATGTGCTACTAGCTTTGGAAGAATAAAGGATGTTTTCTTTGGATAACATTAAAAGGAGAAAACAAACTGTTAAGAAGTATTTCAACAAGAGTGTCAAAACTTTCAAATTTAAGGTCAATGAAAAAGTCTTTCTATGGGATTGAGCTCACGCTGATAGGGGAAGACATTCAAAGTTTTAGAAATTATGGTTGGGTCCTTTCAAGATCGCTTTTGTCTTAGGTACCAATTCTTACATTCTAAAATATTTACAAAAGAGATTTTTTTCCTACAACACTAACGGTTGTCATTTGAAGCATTACATGGAACCAACCTAAAAAGATCTAACGTTGTTTGGATATTTATGTATTTTAGTAGTCTAGCTCTGCTTTTAGTTTTCGTTTTTTTCCTTTTCTACCTACAATAGTTGATTTATGTTTTCAGTTTTAAGCATCTCCTATTTCTTTTACATTTATGTCACTTTATTTCTGCTATTTTATTTTTCTGCAATTTTATTCTGTTAGGGATTTTATTGCCTTGCCATATTTTTAATTGATTTTGGCCAAAAATAAGTTGTTGGATCAGTTCTGCCACAGTGACACTCCTGCAAGATGTTGTTAGTCAATAAAAATAAATATTACACAGTTGTTACAACGTTTCCCTTGAAGACATACTTGGATTTGTTATCTGCTTTCACTGTTGTCTTATAAAGAGATTGGTTATCTCTTGCTTCTCCTTTCAATTTCTTCATCCATTTGAAAAATAAAAGAGCAGGTCCATTAATTTTTCTCCTTGGATAAAGAGTCGATTCTAGTTGAATGATTATGCATATAGGGATAAACCCCCTCATACTTAACAGTTTTCATGAGTTATTTCCAAATTCCTAGTCATTTTTCCATTAAATCCGCTCACTTCCCCCTGTTGCATAATTATTCTAGTTATATCTTTTAAATTTATTATTATGTTCTGAGAAACCATGAGTTATGAGTTCTAAATCTGTTGAAAACAAATTTCCTTGTGGAGTCGCCAGTTTGTTGATGATTAAAATCGCAAAGAGGATTTCGCCCGCAAAATATTGCTAAATCCTATTAACTATACGCTAATAACATATATACTAGTAGGTGGGACCACCTTGGGTTTGGAGGATTAGATCTAGGTATTATTTGATGTTTTATTGTTGTTCGACACTTCTTACAGGATTGAGAATGATTGATGATTGATGTTGGTCCTATTCACAACAGATGGATGAGGAATAATACATGTTTGTTCTCTTGCTTTAGACTCGAATGCCATGATGTTTTATAATATCTATTGTTGTCAATGCTATGTGTTTCTATATTCTTTACTTTGACACCTGTAAAATAAATATGTTAGTAACGATAAATAAAGAGAAATTGATAGGAAATAAAGAGACATGAATAAAAAAATGCAAAAGGAGGGATAGAAGGAGAAACATACTAAGGTTTTCTCTTTGAGTTTATGTTGAGATAGTTAAGTTTTCATTCATTCCTTAATTTATCACAAGACTAATTCTCTTTTATGATAGCAGGGTTTTATTGTAGACAACAACATTCAGGGATGAATTACATCATTCAGACACTTTTTTTTCAGAGGTGTTGATCTATCTTTGATAGTCTGTGTAGACTTGTCTGTTTCTGAATTAGTTTTAATGAATGACAAAGGCTATTGTGCAGGGTTGAGTGGACAACAATCTGTGGCAAGATGATCCAAATTTCAGAGTTTAGTTTTGATTTTCTGTCAGAGGTCCTTTTGTATGTTCCATCGAGGATGTTTAAGTGTGGCTCAAAATTTCTGTATGAGATTTTCCAAAGAAAATGACTATTTGGTGAATTTGAATGGAATAAAGGATTTGTTTATGTCTCATCTGTCTTGATTATCATCTTCGTGTCTTAATTTTGTCATTACACTTGTTTTCAACAACTATTATATTCATAAAATCATATTAAAATGAATTTTCTAGCAAGCTTTTAATTGTGAAAAGACTAGCCTAAGCACTCGTAATTGATACTTGTGAGTTAGGATTTTATTTTTGATGGCCATAAACCTAGGGTGAAATTCTCATCTATTTTTCTTTAGCCAAGCAAAATCTGAAAATGCTTGAGTAAGATCATTTCATATCTTCTCCTCAACATGTTGCTCGCGAAGGCTTTAGGGCCTATCACTGGTTACATTAGAGCCACCACTGCCACTGTTACAGTGGAGAATTGACAAACAAGGGTCATTCGAAGTGACTGGGCCGCAGTAAACTGTGCACGAGCCAGCTCCGAGAGGAGAGCACTTGAATTCAGAGGAACTCACTATTTTTGAACCTAGAGCGGAAGCTTCTGGGATGACTAACCCTCTGATCACTGACTTTTCGATGCCAATCTTGGTAAAATTTGTCCCTCCAAGGATAAAACCTAATGAGCGTCAGATAGTTTTACAAGCAACTATGGAAGAAAATGTTTCTACTTCATCCAGGAGTCATTATACTCCCTCAACGACTGTCACCACAGGGGGTATTCCGCCTTCTAAACCACCTTCATCAGTCCAGACCAAAATGGTATTGACCACCTCTACTTCGGGTAGTGGTCCGATACGGTCAGCGACGACGACCACTGCTATGTTCACACAGAGTGTGACAAACCCTCCATTTTCATATGGGATGCCCGGATTTGATAAGAACTCAGTCCTTACCTACTCCACCCTGCAGACCATGGGTTTGGGGGCAGGGAGCTCAAACGCTCCCTTGCAAGGATCCATGGGGGGCACCTCAACCTCCTATAACACTATCCCTTATGGTGGGGGTCATATACCTCCTCTGTTCCCCTTGCTCAACAGTTCTTTCCAGCCACACCTCAGACCAAACACAAACTTCATCTTGTTTGGAGAAGGCAGTCTAGGACCATATTCTTACACCACACCATTGGGATCTATGTTTTTCTCTTTGTTCAGAGTGTTTGGTAATAAATCATTTTCGTCATTTTCCATCTCGGCCAGGGAAACCCTAGTTTTGGACAATAGAATCCTATGCAGGGTACAATTCCTACACAGGGGGAAAGTACATAAGTTTTCTCCTTACAAAGACTTAGTAATACTTGGAAGGGATCAGTTCCCTTGTCAAATATGCCAACTAGGGCAAACCCCTTCCATGGTCAATGGAATCCTTGGAAAGGCTCATTACCTATGCCCGTCGGATCGACAGGGGGCAACCCTTTCTAGAATATTTGGAACACAATGCAGGGAGCAATCCTCGTCCAACCCTCGACGTCCAATTATGGGAATCAACCAATGATGTCTCAACAAACATAGTTTCCATACGCTAGTAAAGGCAATGGTGTCTACCAGAACCCTGGCCAACAACCCAACTTTTCTTAGCAACCTCGTGCCTGTCAAACTCCAAACTCGCTTTTTCCTGTACATAGTAACCAACCAAAAATACCATTTCTAGCAATGTTACATCTGCCAGACTTGTCAAGATTACTCAATGACCCTATTTTTCATGATTCACATTGGCCCCCCATGCTGACTAAGTTTCCCTCGTATATTCTTAAATTCGAGGGAAATCCTAGAGAAAATATGGGTGATCACGTGACAAATTTCCACCTATGGTGCTCATCAAACTCACTGTGAGACGACTCTATACAGTTGCACTTGTTTCAACGCATTCTTATCGAGTGTGCTGTGAAATGGTACATTGAGTTCAACCACTCAATATACTCTTACTCAATATACTCCTAAACCATTTCCAACTTCCCGTGAGATACGATGCCAACACTGAATTGCTATATAAATTTGAGAAGACCAAAGTCGATCATATCGCAGATCACATCCGATAATGGTAGTGTCAGAAGATTTTGATTAAGGTACAGGTCCCACCCACTTTCCTTCTAGAGTGGTTCCTGAAGTCGTTGGTACCTTAGTTATCCAAGGACGTTGCAACTTCGGGAGTGTTTTTAGAGGAGGAGGTGATAATGAGAGAACAACAACTCAAACTGATATACTCTTTGACTGTATTACTCTATGATATTTTTCTATATGCACCACTTTCCATCCTTGACAAGGCCAGAAAAAAGTCTGGACCACATGCCGATGGTATAGCTAGTTCAACACAAGCAAATTCCACTAATCAAATATCAAATCAATTGCAACAATTTTCGATACAATAGACAATGACTAACTAGACCTATGGTTCAGAATTCCCCCTCCCCAAATTTCAGATGTACACAGTGTGCATTCAACAAACCCGAAGGCCAACCAGTAGCATGAAGGGAAGAAAAAACAATGAAACAAGAAGGGCAAGGGAGATAAGAAACCCAACAACAATGCTGGGTGGGGAAACATAGAGAAGAGAAAGTCAAAGTATCTATGTAACCTTTGCATGGAAGACCATCCGACTCACCTATGCCCTCGACTTGCGGAGGCCCAAAATTTATTGGCGCAGCAAAAACCTATTGTGTTAATGAACCCTTTTCCACATGGGAAAAATATGACTCAGTCCTCTTCAAGTGTGGATGGTGGCAGTCAGGGACCCCCTGCGTCTTCTAGTAATCCCTTGGTAGTGAACATTTATATGATGAAGGGTGGCGTTTATATAGAAGCCAGGGAACATGATTACGAAATGTTGGAATCTACTGAAAAGGGTAAATAAGACACAAACCCACCCGTTCCTCTCCATATAGAGAAGATGATGGGATAAATAATGACACACATCTTGAAAGGGGACTTCAAGAAAGCTTCTCATAATCCAAATGCGAGGGCCACAAAAAATTAATCTCTGGTGGAGGATTTGTCACAAACCCCTTGCACAATGTCTTCTTTGGAGGTCCTCCAGAGCTACCCTTTGCAGAGAAAGGATTTATTGTTCTCTTTGGGATCTGTCGAGACTGGTAATATAGGAACAATCATGCTTGATATGATAGACTTGAAACCTCATCTCCCTTACCATGTTGCATTTCAGATAGTAGTGGATCACCCCATGAAATATTTTACTCATAATATCTTTCGCACGGTGGTTGATGAGGGCACCTCAACCTACGTGATGTCATTGGCATGTTGGAAGGCCATTGGCCAACCCATTTTATCTCCATCACCTAATCTTCTTACTAATTTTGACGGTCGTTCTTTTAGACCACATGGAATCATCCCTTCTTTCCCTGTGCATTTAGGAGGGAAGACTGTGTGCATCAAAGTTGAAGTGGTCGATGTGCCTCTCAATTACAACCTTTTTTTAGGAAGGAATTGGAATTATGCAATGCATGTAGTGGTTTCCACATTTTTTCAGGTCTTGTTGTTTCCACACGAGGGTCGAATAGTAACCATTAACCAATTGTGCTTCTCCAGGCCTGACCCTTCATCGAGGGAATCCATGGTCTTGACGATTGATAACCCTCAGCCTGATGTCATCAACGTAGGGGTTGGTTTTTTCCTACCATTGATGGATACTTTCGATTACCTACCTCCTTCTAGCAATGTCAAGTTTATATCAGCTTCCCCCGACCAGCCTAGGGATGAAATTTTTCAAGTGTCGTCGTTCCGTATGAATTACTTTCATGATCTATGGACTCTTCCTTCCCCATCGGCCTTAGTGGAAGGGACAAGGAATCCTGGCATGGCTATACCCTTGTCCGCAACATAAGTTGTGTATAGTATTGTCCAACAAGCTTCAACCAACCCCGATCCAACTCCCGCATAGGTTCCCTTGCCAATACTGATTCTTTAGACCTATTCTTTCCCTCATATGAGGAAATTCTTGAGGCATTGACTTGTCCAGATAGACCCTGGGATGATCTCAATCACATATCTTATTTCCTCCAAGAGTTGAGAATAATAAAGGCAGGTGAATTCGTGTTGACTATGACTGGAGACAGGTCTTTTCCTGTTAATCCTTTGGATATGCACATAGTTTATGTCGAGGGTAGTATGGAAAGTATATCTGAAACACTACCTATAGATATATCTAGAACCCCTGGTGTCATGGAGAAAGTTTTCGTCGGAGTGGATTTGTCCCCCAAAGAGATTCAAATCTATACAGATTTTTTTAATGAATTATGCGACATTTTTTCATGGTCTTATGAGGAAATACCGGGCATTTATCCAATAATTCTTGAACATGAGATAATGACTTATCCTGATGCCAAGTCAGTCTGATAGAAGCTTCATTTGGTGAATCCTCAGAAAGGGACAACTATTAAGGCTGAAGTAGAAAAAATTCTTAAAGCTAGTTTTATCTACCCCATACAATTGACGCAATGGGTGTCAAATCCCCTTATGGTTAACAAAAAAAAAAGTACGATTCACATGTGCATGGACTTTCATGACTTGAATAAGGCCTGTCCAAAGTATAATTTCTCCACCCCATTCATTGATCAGGTTGTCGATGAATGTGCAGGCTATGAGGTATTTTCTTTCATGGATGGTTTTTTGGGATATAACCAGATTCAGATCAAACCCAATGACCAACATAAAAAATCTTGTATCTATTCGTGGGGCACATTTTCTTATCGTAAGATGCCTTCTGTCCTGAATAATTCTTGAGCCACTTTTTAGCGGTCCATGTATCTTTCTTTCCATGACCTTAGACATATAGTCGAGGCTTACCTTGATGATATAGCATCACGACCTCATAAGAGAGTTGATCATCCCAAACACCTCTGACTAATCTTCAAACGATCTCACTACTATCAGATTCTCTTGAATCCTAACAAATGCAGTTTCTGCATGATGTTCGGTCATATTTTAGGTTTCATATTTTTAACTACATGGATCATGGTCGATCCTCTGAAGGTTGAGGAAATAGTTTAGTTGCGTCCCCCGTGCACAATCCCTCAGCTTCATAGCTTATGGGGGAAAGTGAATTTTCTTCGGTGTTTTATCACAAACTATGCCAAGATCACTAAAGGGTTCATGCATTTATTGAAGAAGGGAGTCCCTTTCTATTGGGAAGAATCCACTCAATGCTCTTTTGAAGTGTTGAAACAAGCCCTCACATCTGCCCCTCTGCTCTGGCCCCCCAATTATAATAAATATTTTGTATTGTACTTGGCCTCCACAGAGTCAACCATCGGTATGGTCTTGGTTCAAGATGATGATTTTCTCGAAAAGCATGTGATTTATTACCTGAGCCGAGGCCTGGTTGGGCTGGAACTCAACTACTCCCATGTTGAGAAGGTTGTGTTGGCCGCAATGCATGTTGTCCAAAAATTCCTTCATTATATCCTACTTCGCAAGACCACCATCATTGTCGTTGTGAATCCGTTTTAATACTTGTTGACACGATGAGTCATTGGTGGAAAGATCAGTATATGGATTTTGATCCTCCAGAAATTTGACTTGGATTTTGTTTCCATGAAATCCAAAAAGTCGTTGGTCTTTGCAGAACTTATTTCAAAACTTTCGAGCGAATCAGGTGATGTCACACCTGAAGAATCACCTATTAAAGGAGATATTTTTCTAATCTCATCTTCAGACCCCTTGTATGGACATATACTATCCTATCTCCATAATTTGAAGTGCCCCGCCTCTGCTTCTCATGATGAGAGTCAACGAATATGTCATCAGGCATGAAACTATCTCATCCTCGATGACACATTGTATCATCAAGGTGTATATTGAATTCTTCGTCGGTGCCTTATACAAGAAGAAACGAAACTCATTCTTAACGAATGCCACACTGGAGCATGTGGTGGTCATCTGTCTGGGTTGGAAACAACCCAAAATATTTTCTGAGCCTATTACTTTTTTCCTACGTTAATCAAGGATTGCGTTGAGTCCATTCAGAAGTGCCACCCATATCAGATCTTCTCTCGAAAGAAGACGACACATCCTTCTCCCATGTTTCCCATGATCGTTGTTGGTCTCTTCACCAAGTGGGGGATTAATTTTACTACATGCCACCTGACTTCAGCCAGGGGGCATCGTTATATCATCGTAGCAGTAGAATACTTCACAAAGTGGGTCGAGGCTATTCCAACAATTAACAATGATGTTGAAACATCAACTCTCTTTATTTTTAACTAGATAATATCAAGGTTTGACATCCTGAAGGAGATTCTCACTGACCATGGTAGTTCCAAAAAAAAATGATGTCTGAGTTAACATTAAATCTTGGGTTCAGGAAGGAGCATTCATCACCCTACTACCCACAAGCAAATGGTCAAGTGGAGGCTGTGAATGAGTCCCTCAAGACTATTCTGCAGTTAATGATCCATTTGTCCAAGTCAAATTGACATTTGATGGTGTACTTGACATTATGGGCCTACCAAACTTCTGTAAATATTGCCACTAGTTTCTCACCTTTCTAACTTGTTTAGGGGCTGGAAGCAATATTTCTTATAGAGTTCCATATCTCGTCTTTAAAGTTGGCAGTATAGTTATTTCCAAAAACTTCACCGCTTGAGGAATGCCTATTATATCTCGAGCAGCTCGATGAGCAAAGTTGTGATGTAGCCTTGGCCAATGAGGCTCACAAGCAATGAGTCAAGTGTCAATATTATGGGTCCATTCATCCTCGGATTTTCTCCGAAGGCAACCTTGTCCTGGTCTACGACCAAGATAATGATCCCATGGGGGAATGCAAGTTCAAACCCATGTGGTTCAGATATTTCATTGTGAAAGAGGTCTTAAATAAGGCCTCTTATTGTCTGGTTTAATTTGAGGGAAATGCTTTGGCAGAGCCTAGAAATGGGCTCTACCTAAAATAGTATTACTTGTAGGTTGGTCGCCTTGGGTGACTTCTTATACATATGTATAGTTCTTATACAATTAACTTTTGTCTTTTTTTTATGGACGTGTCATTATTTATGTCATCTTTATCATGGTGGAATATGTCAAGTGAATCAAAGGTCTTATTTAGGTTCATGGACGATGCTAGCCAAAAAACTTGGAGGCTTGCTTCCGTAGCTTGGGTGATTTTCACACCTCAAGGCCAGTTTCTATCTTCCAAAGGTATCTGTCTAGGTGACACTACAAACAATGTCACCAAGTACAATGTAGTGATAGAGTTGCTTCGTGATGCTTTGTTGCATGGTATCTCTCACCTCTGCGTCTACTTAGATGCTAAGCTAGTTGTGTCCTAGTTAAATGGGGTTTACCACATTTATGATCCTACTTTACACCGACAATTCCTTAGGGTACCTCTCTTAGAACGTTGATTTGATTAAATTACCTATATCCATGTTCCTAGGATATTAAATCAAATAATATATACTCTATCTAATCACGTATTAGATTGACATGTTGCACACACATAAAAATAAGAACACACAAACACATGTACATACATTTGTAAATAAATGTGATCCATAAGACATAAAAGATGTAAATATATATATATATATATATATATATATATATATAT
>JZKD02S1371401.1:0-11473 GCA_000966675.3 Picea glauca
AAGGTTACTCTCCTTCCTCTCTGCTATCACTCACTCTGCATATCGCCAGATTTCTCTTTGTCCCCTCGTGTCTACCCCCCAATCGCTTGTCCCCCATGCCTTATCCTCTTGCGAGGTTGCGTGTGACGCGATTTCCCTCGCGTTGGTCAGGCCTGACGGCTCTACGAATGGGCGGTTCTCCTCCCCATCCCTCATTAATTCCTGAGGAACCATCTACCTACCATATTGCGAGACATTTAATTCGGGGCCAGCGAGTCGCTTTTGGTTCTCTGGGCCAGTGAAGTCCAAATACGGTATTGATTTTCGGTGGAAGTTAACGCCACCTTTCCAGGTGCCTTTCACCGCCTTTTTTCAGCCATCGTGGTCTCTTTTTCAGCATATCCCCTCTCAACAATCCTGCAATATAAATTCATAATATTATTCAGATTCATCGACCTTTTCCACAAGGTCCATTCACATCACACATTCTCATTTCTGAGTTTTGCCACGGTTCTTGGCCAGTCTAGTTATTTTTACAAACTGGGGGAAATAGGGTGTTACAACCCCTCATGTCGGGGCACCTCGTCCATTGAACCAACTCATCCTCTTGGGTGCACGTTCCCCTCGGGTGAGTCGAGCCAACTCTCCTAAGTGTGTTACCCATGCCTTAGCCATTTAATCTGTTTAGTGGAACACCCAAGTATTTCCCTCAAGCCTTCATCAAACTATCCATCGTCTGACTTGTGTCGCAAGGCAACTTGGGTGGATTTTTCTTTTGGCACGTCACATGCCCAAGGAACCCAAACTCTCCCCTATGTGAAGACTTTTGTCTCCTCATTTGCACCGAGCGTCTTCCCTGCCCGATTCAGACTGTGGTGGAAGTACGTGCACCCGAGCTAAGCTCTTGAGGCCTTACACCCTCCCCCACCTTAAGTCATTGTCATCCCTGGAAACATCCACAAAATCTATGATCTTCAATTCTCTGCTCAAACTCCTGCCTCTATTGAAACCAAATCTACTAGAAACCCCAAGTTTTCCAGTGACGTGGAAACCCCAAGTTTCCACAAAACAAATTGCACTACACCCAACTTCACATGATCTGCCACCTAAGTCAATGGGGTCACTTCAGCCAACTCTAAGGATGAAAGTGATACAACTCTATTGCACTCTCTCATTGCGATGTTGTTTCCTTGTTGTGGTTTGGTTTCATTGTTGTTGTCATTCCATGCTACAACTAACTATTACCCACTTCACTTTGAAAATTTTCCCAAGTGTTGAACTCTTCTAATCTTGTTGTTGCACCCATACTTCAACAAATTCTGTCCTGTCTCTGCACATTGATATCCCCCATGCCTTTGACTGATTGGGTCGTTATTCCAACCATCGTGCAAAACTCACGAGAATGCACTTCCTCATGCTCGAAGTTAGTCTTTGCCTCACTACTTCATCACCCAACCATGTTACTATGTATGCCTCTCTATGCCTTGGAGTGGCTAAGATTCACCCTCAACCACTTTGCCCAAAGCAAGAGAAACACCCATGTCTAGGTAATCTCTTCATGCTGCAATCTTCTTACGTGCACAATCCTCCAAATGAAGGCAAGTCCTTAACTTTCCTCCTTTCGTTAAGTCACCTCAACGCAACTCAACATCTGTGATGAGTGTGGCCAACATGCCTACACTCCTTAAACATCCCAACAAATTTTCTAAAGTTCTCCAAGTAGAATGAGTCACCTCAAAGAACTTCCATGCCTTAGGCATGTTCGAACCAGTACTCTGCCCAACTCAATCGACGACCCCCTTCAGATCTCTGAGTCATTGCACAATCCTTTGCAAGTCACTAAGGTGCGCTCTGCCTCATCCAATGTCCCATACCAAAGGTGAGAGAACACTACCCAAGTCACTCGGTTTGTGTTCTGCCTATTCACGTTGACTACCAAAAATTCTTGATTGACTTCACTGTTGACTCCATGCATCTCCTAGAATGAACTGCCTTGCACCTACTGCAAGCGTCCAAACTCTGGTATTGTCATCACGATTGTCAAGTCATTGCATGACCCAACGAAACTAGCTAAGCCACCAAACACCACGGTGCCTCATCCAATGATCCAGGTGGATATCGGTGGCCACCCATCTCTTCCAGCTAGCTCACATACAACTTTCATCTTGGCGGTTACGTTTTTTTATCTTGGTAGTTTTTTTCTAGATTTTTGGGTCCTAAACTTTCGGGGCTGTTTGGAAGGCCCTAAACAACGTTTTTGGGCCCGCCATAGTCACACTATAGATGGAGTTAGAGTGTGGTGGAATAATGTGTAGTCCTCGGATAGATATTTCCAATCGGTTATCGTGGGCCTAAAACAAAGATTGTATGCAAAAGTTATGACCCTTGGAAGTTGATGTACCAACTTACCCTAACGGGGCCCACATGACTTTTGGCGCTTCACCTCCTAGGGTTAGGTTTTTGGATACCTAGGGTTTTGGAATTCATGTTTGACGTAAAAAGGTCTTTGGAGCCTCATTGTACTCATCTTCTTGCAAATGAGCGTAATCGTCACATCTCTTCTCATAGATAAGCTGCCACCATTCTAGCAAGCTTCTTTTAGTTTGCATTTTTACAGTCTCAACATATTTCTTATTTAATAGAAGTCAAGTTTTACTATATCTATGTTATTATTCATTGTATCTCTATGTTACTATTATAGATCTGTGTTTTCATTTTGTTCCGCTCATAAATCCAGATCAGTGGTATCAAAGCGATCTGCTGTTCATTTGTTTCTCCGTGCATGTTCCCAACGAGGTTAGGGTATAAGCAGTTGGGACTTGAACTAGTTGAGCCTTTGCAAGATCGGCCTCGCCGAAACCACCAATCACGCATGGAGGAAGGAAAGAGAGATGATGGGGTAGGAGATCCCTTTAAACTGTTGTTTAAGGAAGCCCTCTCACGACAAAGGAATGAGATGATGGATAACTTTGCACAAATCCTTCGACGACTATCAACAAGCGAAACATCTACCTCAAGCGGAGGTGCCACCCCCTTCAAGGTACATATCAAATTTGATATTCCTATATTTGAAGTTCAAATAGATGCATATGTTATAGACATATGGTTAAACCTTCTAGAAGGGTATTTTTCATTCCACAACTTTTTCGATAGAGAAAATATTACATTTTCACTCCTCAAGGTTGTCCCCCATGTTAAAAATTGGTGGGAGAATTTATGTGAGAAAAAGGAAACAAAGGGATCTACATTATTTGTGGTTGCACCCACTTAGGGTTCCTTCAGGGATGCTATTAAGGAACAATACTACCATGTTGGAAGTTATGATGACTTATATACAAGATGGACCACACTATGATAGAAAAGGGACCAAACAATCCAAGAGTTCACCAATGTCTTCCATACCTTGCAAACCAAGCTGGGTATCAAAGACTCTGAGCAATATCCGGTGCTCAAGTACATTGGAGGTGTGCATAGATACATCTAGACAAAAATGGAGTTTTGGGACATTTTTTCCTTGGGTGTGGCCTATCGATATGCTGTCAAAATCGAGTAGAATCTTAAACAGAAGACGCGACAGTTTGGTTATGCAAACCCCTCACAACAGAAGCAGGGAAAAGGCGACCCCAACATGTAGAACAAAGGGTAGAGCAAGGATGGATAGCCTCTGAACAACCAGTCCAAACCACAAACAAAGAAGGACAATGGGAAGACAAAGAAAGACACTGGGAAATGGTGTGAGTTCCATAAGATCCCCTGACATAACACCACTGAATGTTGCTCAAATCAGTCATCAGTTGTCGAGGTGAAAGCCTCTGAATTAGATGCAGGCTCCAACTCTGAGTCAGAACAAGAAGAGGGAGACAGATCATTGATGTAGAACCTAGTGCCATCGTTGCTATGACCACCAAGGTCCAACTCGATGAACCTGATGAACAACATGAAGGTGAATGCCTCTTTAATTCACAGATGTGGGTGAAGGGTACTCCAATACACGTCATCATTGATTGTGGTAGCCAAAATAACCTTTTCTCAACATAGGTCATCAAGCGGTTGGCTCTGCCGAGATCACCACACCTGCAACTGTACACCATCGGATGGCTCCGCTAAGGGAGCGATCTTCGCGTTAGCCAACATTGTCGCCTGACCTACGAAGCCCTTCAAAGATGAGGTATTGTGTGATGTCACCCCCTTGAAGTTTGTGATGTTCTTTTGGGCCAATCTTATTTATGGAAATGTCATGTTGTATATGAGTATAGGTCTCGTAGTATTATTATTACTTTGGATAGGAAATTATACAGGATACCATAGGTAGTCCCATCTACCACCATTTCCTTGATCTCTACCAAACAATGCAGGAAGGTGGTATCTCATATCGAGAAGTTTGTCTTCTTCGTGATTCACGCTTAAAGTGAGTGGAAGGTTGCAACCACATCCATGGTCTCCACGACAAGTCTCTCCACGTAGCAGAAGCAAGTGGATAAGGTCATGGAGGAATACAAAGACATATTCTACTCACCCACTAGGGTACCTCTGCACTGTCAGGTCAAGCACTCAATCGATCTAACCCCCGACGCATCACTACCCAATGGGCCAGTCTATCATCACTCTCTGTCAGAAAATGAGGAAATCAAGCATGAGATCCAAGAGCTACTCGAAAAGGGGCACATCCACCCAAGCTCATCACCCTGTGGAAGCCCAATATTGCTTGTGCAGAAGAAAGACAGGTCCTGGAGACTTTGAATTGATTACTGAGCCCTAAATAAAATTATAATCAGGAACTGGTACCCAATTCCATGAATTGAAGATATCCTTAACCAACTCAAGGGGGACAAATAATTTAGTAAGATTGATCTGGAGTATGGCTACCACCAGGTCCCAATAAATGAGACCAATGTATGGAAGACTACCTTGAAGTCCAAAGAAGGTCTTTTTGAATGGTTGGTCATGCCCTTTGGCTTGACAAATGCCCCAACAAATTTCATGAGGATGATTCATGATATCTTGCATCCTTTCACCAATTCTTTTGTGGTGGTGTATTTGGATGACATCCTCATCTTCAACAAGAATTGGGCGGAACACTTGTAGCACATTCAACAGGTTCTACACACTCTGCGACAACACAAGCTATATGCAAATTTGGAAAAATGCTCCTTCAACATGAACAAGGTCTAGTACCTAGGCTACATTGTTTATGAGCATGGGGTGCATGTCGACCTAGCCATCCAGGTCATCCATGACTGGCTAGCCTCGACCACACTCATTGAGCTTCAGAGCTTCTTAGGCCTTGCCAATTTCTATCCCAGGTTCATGTTGGGATTCTCCCACATTGCATGGGCCCTTAGCCAAGTGACCAGGGATGGTGGAAAGGAAAAATTCGCATGGGGCAAGTCACAACAGAAAGCATTAAGTGATTTGAAGCAACGCTTGTGCTTAGCCTCGATGTTCTCATTACCCGACCTGCAATAACATTTTCATATTGAGATAGATGCTTCAAACAATGTTGTGGGCATAGTTCTCACTCATCGTGGACATCCTGTGGCCTATCATAGTGAGACGCTCTCAGATACTATTCATAAGTACCCCATTTACGACAAAGAAATGTACTCCATTTTACAAGCCTCTTGCTAGTGGAGGCATTGTATTCTCGGGAAGGAGACAGTCATCCACACTGATCATAATCCGTTGCAGTTCATGCAGACACAAGGCAAATTGTAGAATGACCACCATCAGAAGTGGTCCACATACTTGCAACAATTCCATCTCAACATGAACTATAAGACATGGAGCATAAACCGCGTCGTTGATTGCCTCAACCGACCTCTAGTTTCCGCACTA
The DNA here is from genome assembly GCA_000966675.3 of Picea glauca. Lineage (NCBI taxonomy): Eukaryota > Viridiplantae > Streptophyta > Pinopsida > Pinales > Pinaceae > Picea > Picea glauca. The sequence continues at coordinate 5,815 of JZKD02S1371401.1, forward strand.
ACCATGGTGCTACACTCCTGTGGACACGAGACCTCCATATGGCCTCAGCTTTACAAGCGAGATCTCGACTTCGCCACTACCTACCAGATGCTGGGAACAAACACAATTGTCACTGATTTTCATTTGTAGGACGAGTTGTTGTGCCATCGGGGCCATCTCTATGTTCCATCAAGTGAGCGAGCGAAGTTGATTTGGTAAGATCACTACAGTCGAGTGGCATGACACTTCGGTGTAGAGATGACAGTGGAAGTTCTGCAACAACATTTCTATTGGTCGAAACTTCGACAGGATGTTAGCAAGTATATCAGGTCCTACACAGCCTGCGCCATTGCCAAAATAACCATTAAGAAACAAGGAATGTACACTCGTCTTCCTACTCCCAATAGGCCCTGGGAATCCATCTCGATGGACTACACGTCAGGCCTTCCTTCAACCAAGTGGATAAATGACTGTGTTTTTGTGGTTGTTGATCGATTTTCTAAGATGGTGATTTTGGTCGCCTGCAAGAAGAGCATCACAACAGAGGCCACTGCTAAGCTCTTCTTCAAACGAGTGTGGGTACATTTTGGGATACCACAAACCATAGTTTTCGATTGGGATAGCTAGTTCCTCAACACATTCTAGTTGAGCTTCTCGTCATGGATGGATACCAAGCTCACCAAATCCACGGCCTTCCACCCCCCAAAAAATGGCCAAACTAAGGTCGTCAATAGGATGATCATCCATATTTTTCACATGTACAATTCCAAGTATCCACGCACATGGGATGAGATTCGTCCCTATGTTCAACACAGTTACAATAGATCCATACATATCTCAATCGACCACAACCCCTTTCAGGTGGGGATGAGATTTCAACCATTGGGCCCCATGGATGTTGCACTACCCCTTGCATCCACACAGGAAAAATCATCCCATGGGCAATGACATCGTTCAATGCAACCATGTTCTAATCCTTTTGTTATGGACTTCTATTCCCAAGCAACTGACCATTCACATGAACTCTCATCAGTCATTGTCTGCAGATCCATAAACCGCCAAGACCTTTGTTTCGATACAAGTTTGAATACATCTATCCACTTCATAAATTCGTTTAAGTCCCAAAATTCACATGCAACCGATCGAACTCATATCCAATGTCTTTCTATCTCTGCACCTTGTCTGCTTCCACTTCAAGGAACCATGCATCCTATCGTCACTAGAAGTCACCCTCAAATTGCATAGAAGGTAAGCCTAGTGCCCATCAGTTTATGCCACATGTTGGTTTTAAAGAGGTCAAAATGGGCGTAGACTCAAGATGATATCATTTTAACTCAGAAAACCAGACCAATATGCACATGCATGTGAGGTCTTACTTAAATTTAGTCAGTAAGTTGGAGTAAGGATGAATAGATGGAAGAATTTGGTGAGGAGAGTGTAGAGGTCTATCGTAGACATCAGGTCTTCCAGAAGCCTAAGGAGGAAAAACTTCAAATACAAGATCCTCTTGGATTCAAAACTTCAAGAAACTGAAGAACGTAAATAACAACACTGCAATCAAACATACATTACAATACAGTCAAAACAATCCATGTGAATCCTTCAATCATGGACACTTCAGTATCAGAGGCAAATAGGATGAAAAAGAAGCTGAATTTCATTAAACAAGAAGTCTTAGATCAAAATACATAACCAAAGTACCATAAACTTCATCAAAAGTTTACAATATGGGAGCACTGCTCAACCATCGACCATAACAAAATATCAAAATTGTCTATAAATACCGAACAATGTTGCAACCACCAGGAGTGTGATCAGACCACTGCCTTCAAAGCCTTTAGTCGGTGCATGCTTTGTCAGATTGTGCAGATTTTCTCATGTTAGATGCGAGCCAGGCGCAGTTATATGCTTTACAGGAAAAATTGCTCATAAGGAAGCTTCAGATCGTCAGCATGCCTTCATGGCTTCACTCTACAACAAATTCCATTTATGGGTTGAGACAAGGCCTGACACTCATGAATGTTTCCAGGCGGTGCCATACGAATTTTTCGAGTCAATCTCAATGTCTCAAGGCCAAGCAGATCTTATTCTGTGACCAATACAAATGCTTTCGGTCTTTGGCACAGATCCTCTTGATCGCTCCATCTTCAATGTGACCTAGGGCCATGACCCTACAAAATTGTGCGATTGCGGGTATGACCAAGGGTGCTCTGAAATCAAACCACTTTTGTCCCCACAATTCACCATGAACCGCCACGCGTCCCTTTCTAAAAACCACGGTTCTGATTGCGGCCTGCCCCTGAGATTTTAAAACGTGCACACCTTCCGACCTCGCAATTTGGCGTGACCGTTGATCTCGCGATATAATATTAGGCCATCTAATCAATAGCTCAGCTCTGGTGCTTTTTAGATTGATGGATCATATCTTCCCCTTAAAAACAACAACCGAGATTTGCTTCACGAATCGACCTTCGAGAATTTCAATTCTCAAACTCCATTTGTCTTCGGGCGCTTCGGGACTTCGGGCACTTCGGGATTCGACCCTATGAGACTTTGCAATGTTTCTCATTTTAAATCTCTTGAAGCTCATTTACCCGAAGGCTTGGATCGACTGCTACCTGACCCCTTTAAGATCAACGATTCATACTCACTTCGGGGCCTTTTTCTCCAGTGCTATACTTCGCGCAAGTTGGCACTCCCGAATGCCCGTGAGCCACTGATCTTGAATTTTCTTGGAATCTTCATCGTTAAAAGATTAAAACTACCTTTTGCTTATGCTTCAATCCCGAAACAAACTGCTAAGAAATTTGCGCTTTGTGTTCATGGCTGTAGCCTACACGATCAAGGATTCGGACGACCAGTTGTGCGTTGGGAAAACAGAGAGACCAGGGAACTTTAAACACAGGTGGGGGGGGCAAACGAAAACGATTTTACAAGCCGGAGGGGGAAAAATTTAAGACTTGTTCTGTGAAAAGGAGAGAGACAAGGAAAAATTACAGACTTAGGTAGAAACCACAAACCCACAGGACTCTGACAAGTTCATGTGATAACATTTGGCTCCACAGGGGATGGCATGCTCCCTGCGAGCTATCAAGAACAAGTAGTTCCAGTGCCTTAGTTGTTGGGTTATGGAGTCGAGCTCAAAACATTTCGCCGAAGACCAGAGCCATTCAAACTATTTGATAATTGAATCCTTCGCTTCACTGCAAGTTATCCATAAAAAACAAGGAGAGTGTGGCAGTTGACTAATTTCATTCTTATGATCACCCATATTACTTTCAAATGCTACTAAAAATATCAAGCCTGCATGCTCCAAATCATTTGAGAAGTATAACTCTATGTACTCATCGTCAGAGCCATGAAATTGAAGGAAACACATTATTAACTTATGAAAGGTTACCTTCATTGTGTCATAGCCGCTGACAGTTTGTTTGATGTCTTCTACAGGCACACCTAATTGAATGACAAACACATGCATATGTGGGTCAAAAATTTGCTTAGTAACTTCAGAACCACCCGTGGGATGATTGTTGATCATCTATGCACATACCGTGGGGATAGTCTACTACTCATCATCACTAGAATATTCATCAAAAATGGGCTGCCCCTCATATCCATGATCAATCTCTAAAACAATAATTTCATCAAGAATATAACCGTGAAAAATATCCACCTCAGGAACAGTAGTAACTACTACTTCTAGTTGTTCATACACATGATTTTCATCAAGACAAGGATGTTCATTTGTGAGTGATGGATGAGAGATCATCTCCTTATGAAAATCCCTTTCAATACCTCCATAGCATTTACAAGGATCATAATCATCATCATAAACTAGAATTGTGCCAAAAGGCCCCAAACAAAACATAGAAAAATTTTGTCCATCACCATCACTGGTATGTTCATAACAAACCTTTGACTTTTGACATTCAAAACTTCTTTTTTTGGGGTGCTCTCTACCAACAAAGCATTCATCACTAAAGTGTTTGTCAACAATAAACAAATCGTGGTCAATGTTTGAGACAATGACTTCCTCAGAAACAAGGTTGTCCAAGATACCTGCTTCGAGGACAAAATCATCCACAGTCTTTCCTTCATAGGGACAATAAGTAAAACCTACCTCATGTTCAAAGTTGACATGATACTGACTTTGAATCCTGCCACAAGGTCGGAGGTTCTCCTCCACTTACTTAGTATCCATGAATAACTGTGATAAATATGTAGATTTTCTTTCCCTAAGATACAAAACAAGGTCAGAGTGCTGAGACACTATGTAATACACCATGACAGTGGTATCAAAAGGTTTAATTTCCAGAGGCAGGCTGCAATACAAGATGTGAAACCTTCGATTAAAAGTAGACAAGACTTCCTTTTTTCCCCTTCTCAAAGTAGTGAACTCATGTAGGTATTGATGAAATGACTTGTTCTCACCCCAACCCTTTAAAAATGTATTGCATAATTCAATCCAAGAACCAATGGAGTTAGCTCCCAAACACTTAAACCATACAACAACATCTCCTAACAAGGATTTGGAGAACAACCTCATTGTAACATCCTCATGAACTATCTCAAACTGATAAATAAAGTTCTCAAAAGCCTCCATATGCCTCTCAGCTGTAACATGATCCTTTCCAGAAAACTGAGGAAAGTACTCAAAGAAATCAAGAGGATAAGGATGAAGATGATATGGAAGCTTTAAAGGTTTAAACATCTTGTCTTTGATCCTAGTTTGAAAACTAGTGGGTTGAATATGAGGTTTAACACACTGATGGCAAGGTTCAATAGTAACAGTAGGATGTGATGAGATTTGAGAAGGTTTTGGATCAGTTTCGACCTCCTCAAGGCTGCAAGGGTGATTGAATTCAGGGGGGGTTTCAATATGAAGTTCATCGTTATGAATAGGTTGCGGTGAAGACACAAGATCAACATCTACGACACAATAAGAAGGGATGTCTTCTTCTTCCAAGGATGGATTAATAAAGAAAGGCTTATAATCTTCTGAATAGAAAAAGAAGAGGATAATCCTCTTTATATGTAAAGGGAAAGACAAGAATGAGTTGATAAGGAAAAACAAGATTTCATGAAGTAAGCTCATAAACTGATACCTGTTCATCCCTTTATGCATGATCATATTTCTATCAATAGGATCCTTCCCAGTGGAGTCCCCAGGTGAAAACTGCAATCTTCAATGGTTTTGATATCTGATGAACCTTCAGAATCAAAAGCTCTTTGTCGTTTTATCCCAGGGAAAGGTCTTCAATTCGTTCCCCGACAACGACGCCATAAATGTTAGCACTAGAAGTCACCCTCAGATTGCATAGAAGGTAAGCCTAGTACCCATCAGTTTATGTCACAGGTTGGTTTTAAAGAGGTCAAAATGGGCACAGACTCAAGATGATATCGTTTTAACTCAGAAAACCGGACTAGTATGCACATGCAGGTGAGGTCTTAATTAACTTTAGTCAGTAAGTTGGAGTAAGGGTGAATAGAGGGAAGACTTTGGTGAGGAGAGTGTAGAGGTCTGTTGTAGACATCAGGTCTTCGAATAGCCTAAGGAGGAAAATATTCAAATACAAGATCCTCTTGGATTCAAAACTTCAGGAAATTGAAGAACGTAAATAACAACACTGCAATCAAACATACATTACAATACAGTCAAAACAATCCATGTGAATCCTTC